>APFE030630633.1:45465-76925 GCA_000404065.3 Pinus taeda | reverse complement strand
TGGGAAATCTCTGTGTATATGTGTTTTATGTGTTATGCTCTCGCATTTTTATTTTTCATGTGATTTAGAATTCGTATGCAGGTAATTTCTGTACGGGGTTAAAACCTACATTGTGGCATGCGTGTCATAAATCCTAATTTCACCAAATCTACTAAAACGATCCCTTAGAGCTCATTCTTCACATTTGATGCATTTGTGAGGCTTCTAGGAACCTTTGGCACAGTTGATGCAAATTTTTTGGGTAATTTTTGATTTTTATACCTTTTGGTGCTTTTACTTTTCGAGTTGTATGAGTGTTGTTTCCTTGGTTTTATTGAATGACCGCTGGAGTTTCAATGTATTTTAGCTTGTCGAACTTTCTTTTCAAGTTTTGCATTACCTTTCCTTAGTGTTTCACGCATAACATTATTTCTACACTCACAGTCTCTGTTGTGCTGACCCGCTTCATGAGATTCTGAGTTTTGTCATTTGACTGATTTCTACACTTGCTTGAATTTCATGTATGTCCTTTCTCTTAGATCCACACCATATTTTCCCACACGCTCAGACCTTCACATTTTCAGGTTGTCATTGGGCAGATTGAGGATGTGTTCACCCTGATCTTGTGTCTCCCAGCGTGCTCTATCAATTCCTAGAAGTCAAGGGTTTGTCTTGCCTCTAGGAATTGCACAAAGGCTGCCCACACTAACTCCTTGTTGTTCTTTGCACAATCTTGGGAGGAAATGCCCAGTCCTACCCACTAGAACTGTGCAATGCATAGTTTTAGCCAAAAACCTAATATGACTATTCCTCACATTGCGCAGTTTCAGTTAGCAATCAGCCTCACTAGACTGCACATTGCGCGGTTCCTATTAGCAGTCATCCCCAACAGAAGCTAAGATTTTACAAAGTGTAGTTCCTACTAATATTTTCCCAGCTTCCTGGAGTCAATGCTATGCAAGCTTGCCTAACAGTCATCAATTTGTTGCCCAAATGTTTTTCTAGTAGCTTCATGTTTTTAGCTTACATTCTCTCACCATGAGTGTCTTCTCTATCTCCACATACCATAGGTTTTTGACCTACTTCTTAGCAATACAA
Source organism: Pinus taeda (assembly GCA_000404065.3). Lineage (NCBI taxonomy): Eukaryota > Viridiplantae > Streptophyta > Pinopsida > Pinales > Pinaceae > Pinus > Pinus taeda. The sequence goes on along the minus strand of APFE030630633.1, from coordinate 75,848 downwards.
GTATCATGGCCTCCAAGAGAGTTGGATGAAAAGACAAATTTGAAAGAAGTATTGGGATGTTGCTGAATAGGGGTCTATGAGATTTCCTGTGTACATCGACACACACTTATTCATCGAGAAAGACATCAAGATTACATGGAAAGACATCAACACTATTTTCTCAGGCAGCTTTGAGGAGAATCTAGAGGATCAACAAGTCTATGTGAACATCCATGAGTGAGGGTTGTATAAGGTTGCATGCAGGTATCCCATGTTCCCATGCACAGATGTGATCCACTCAATTATCTCACACACTGATCTTGAGACGATGGTATTGAGTAGTATCAGTGGAGCAAATATTTCTTCCTTCAGGATGAAATATTACCAATAGATGTATCATTTTCCACTGCTAGTGATCAGGATGGATGCATTGTTCTACACTCCCAACTATAGCATGGACACGAGAGACATATTGAAGAATTGGGTAAGGGAGCTAGTAAAGTTCGGGATGAAACCCAACCAAATATACATGACGAAGACACTCATGAAAGCATACCAATTCTTGGTCATCTTTGCATGCCACTTGTATGGCTAAGGGAGTACATAGACCTTCCCACAGAGTTAGGTTGTTATCTTGGATCAGTTAGCAAGTGAAGGAAAACCTTTCAACTGGTCTAACATGTTGGCTCTCCAGTTGAAAGTGCATGTGTTCAATGCCTCAATTCTGCCCAAGGATCAACAAGCAAGATTCTTAATGTCTACCTACTTGTTCAATGTAATATGTGCCCATCAATAGTTCCTTAACATGGGTTGGGTATGGGCACCTTTAGAGAGTGATGTGAACATATATTGCAAGTCTCTCTTAGATTACAGCTACCGAGGAGTGATGGCTAGAATATATGACCATTTATTTGCCCCTTTGTACACGATTTTCTTAGAACATGATCCGCCATGCATGTCTCAGATAGCAATGGAGATGTTGAACATTGCATAGTGGTAGGCCTCACCTGATGGCACCTTCATCAGGATGTACAATGTGAAGAAGGCCCCACATGTGTTGCTGAGGTTTTCCACAGACAAGTTGGTCATGGAGGAGGTTGCATACCACATCCCGATAGGGTTACTAGTTGGATTGCATAAGAAGAAGAAGGCTCCATTGCCTATGATTCCTATACAAATTGGGTTGTACGTGATCGAGAGTTTGAAAGAAGTGGATGCCTAGGTCGAGGAATTCATGAAGTTTAAGTTCGGCACCAAGAGTTTCAATCCATGTGACCCGCACAGATTTTTCAGGGACCACTCTGCAAGAGTGCACTATTATTGGATCCATGGGTTGTGTCATTGGCCAAAGGAAGACCCATGGAGATATCGTTATAAATTCTCTAGTCTCAATGAACCGGTGATCGTGCAAGTGAAGTGGCTAGCACCACTCAAGGAATCAGCACCATAGGGAGCGACAACAAACCTATGCAAGGCAAAGGGAAGAGGAAGATTTCCAAAAGCACAGAGACAGAGAAAATATACAAGTTTAAGGAGGATCCACTTTTGGAGAATGTACCTTTGGAGATAGATGAAAAGAGGCGACAATGCAATAGGGGGACAGCGCAAAGAAAGAGAGAGAAGCAAAGCCTAGAGGATGCACATAGGATGTTGCAGGAAGTCTAGCAGTAGCTCAAATAAGAAAAAGAGCTGTGTAGAAGAGAGAAGGATGTGCAACATGAACATGAGCATAAAAAAGAACATGAACAAGAGGAAGTGCAAGTGCATATACAACACAAACCGCGCCGATATAGGTTGACGACTCTGAACTAGTAGGAGATGAGGAATAAGGTGAGCAGCTGCTGGAACAAGAACTTGCTCCATAGGATGAACTGGTAGTAGAACAGATGGACATGGACATGGACATGGAGTAGCTGGAACAAGATTAGGACACTGACGTCATCCCAAAAGTAGCTGATGTCACCTCATAGTATTAACTAACACCAATGAATGAACAAGTCCTGAGTGAGCAAAGGGATACCATTCTCCTTGAGGACAATTTGGGAGGAGATGTATACAACATAACCTTTAATGAGTCACAACAAATATTTGTACAAGCATGTATACCGCACACCCTAGATGAACATGCATCACCTGCACACTTTGAAGAATGGGTGATCATGTCAGATGTATGCATACATCTAGCCACCTTGGCCGATGCTACAAAGGCTTATGTCAAAGTCACGAGATCGATTGTTAAGTTCTTGATAGCAGAAAATGAGTGCATGGATATGGCATTGCAAGAAGCCAAGCAGAGAGAGAAACAATTAAAAACATCCACCAGAGTAGAGATGAATAAATTAATACCTGCTCAAGTATTGGCTCTTGAGACAATTACGCAGGGACTGTATGATAGGTTCGTCACTGTGAACAAGACAATTGTCCATCTACATGGTCTTCAACAGTGTTGTATCTAGGTAGAAAACAATCATAGATATACATCCCATAGTTGATCATGTACAAACATGGACAATGAAGTATAAGGGAGCATTGTTTCACTTGCACAAGATGATGAAGCTGCAGGTAGAGTTCGATAAAGCAAGCACCTAGAGTCTGATTCAGAACTATGAGGAATGCCCGCTACTCGTCACTATTGTTGAGGCTTCATATGCATGGTTGTACAGGAGTTTGGATGTCGTGGTGGGAAATTATGGCACCTCGTCGATTGGTATGCTCACTGAGGCCAAAGAGAAGAACCAAGTCAAACTGGAGCTCAATGCATACCTTGATCAGTTGATGCTCACAACCACCAACACATATTTGTAAGTCAGCATAGATGTTGGGTAGCGGAGGCCCCACGTAACGATTTTGGAGATTAAAGACCATAATTTAAGGGAATGATATTGTAAAAGTTCCGCAAAGTGTGCGGAGCACGAACTGTAATAGGTCAAGTCAAAGGGTTGTCCACCTAAAAATAATGTAAACTAATAGAAAGTGAGTCGGCCTACCCATGGTCTGTCGACCATGGAAATGTATAAATAGAGCAAGGCTCTAAGGGTAGAAGGTAGCTTTTGGGGAGAAGATCTGATGTAGTATGGGTTTGTAATCACAATATTTGCTCTGGGTCTGTAAGTCCAAGTCATGGGTGATAGTAGTAGAATAGGCTCTACAGTTGAGTGCGCAGAGGACTCGTAGAGTCCGCAACTATGTGTGCATACCCTTGCAGTTGAGTGCATGGGGTGGAAGTGGATTGTACTGGATCAAAGTTAATAAAAGTTAAGTTGTTCTAGATTAAAGGCGTGTTTTATCGCAGATCTCTATGTTTATGCTTTTGTTTAGAGTTTATGCGAATACTGTAAGATTTATGGGTGTGTGCACTGATTATAGTTGTTGAATGCTTGAGTAAAGAACTTAAGAATAAGATCTGATCTATAATAACCACGATAATAATAAGAATATAAGAAGTGCCTCATCAGTGAGCTTCACAAAGACTATATTGCTATGCAGAGTAGCGCAAGTGCACAGATCGATTGGCGACCCTTCCAATCCCCATAAAGACATCCCTAGGGTGTGGAAACTTGGTTCCAGAACCCTCCCCTACTACCTTAGGTGAGACTTCAATCCATGCTCTGTAGATCATTGCCGAAAGGGCTAATAGTGTAGGATTTTTTTGGATAAACACTTTCAAACATGGGTTAGTCCCCATCAAGCCAACAAATGGTTCTGTTGCTGGGACAGGGATGTGCTTAAGGGATCTCTGATGTCGAAACGCTGAAACCCTATGAAGAAAGAGATTGAAGATTGGTTGGATTAGAAGCTTCATGAGTTCATGGTATAGGAAAACAAAACTCCACAGATATCTAAGAAGAGGTAGCTAGATCGTTACATATACACAGAAATCCATGAGATCTTCTTCACGTCCTTCTTGGTAGATAAATATGAGTGAATGACGAGGCTAACTGATAGTGAGGGAAGGTGCGGACTTGAACAACCCATCATGTGGACTCCAGAGTTGGTGCGCAGGCTAGAGGCATCTGAAGATAAAATCGCATGGGCAATAGATCACTAGCTGGATCAGATAATAGGTGGGTTTATCATTGAATTCGCGGTAGACACAACCATGAGCTACAGTAAAGCAAAGTGGCATTTTCTCAAAGGACTGCAAGGTAGGTATATCAAATCATTGAATAGCTAGATTAAAATGTTGTTATGTGAAAAACAGGTTATGCGAATCCATTGATGTCTAGGTAATGCAGAGTGGAAGAGGCTACCAAGGGACTAAAGGAATAGAGGATAGTCCCTTGTTTTCACTGTCACGAGGAAGCGAGGAGGAGTTCGTTGGGTTCTCATTGAGAAGTATGGTCTGGTTGATAAAGTAGTACATTCCACAATTACCACCTCCATCCACACCATCGCTCACTTCACCTACAACAACCCCATCTTCACCCACCCCGCCTCTGCCACCCCTAAGGGTTGGAATGGCAAGTGTGATCAAGTTGCCCATATTTAGAGGCATAGGAAATGAGGAACCACATTAGTTCTGGTTTGTGGTAAAGGCAATATGGGAAGCCCAAGGAGTTACAAATGATAACATTAAAAAGGCTACTTTAGTAAGCACACTGTAGGATCACGCATTAACGTGGTATATCAAGCACTCTAGCGATCATCCAAATGCCAACATAGCAGAGATCCAGGACACTTTGAACAAAGAGTTTAGCTGACTGAAATCAAAAACTCAGTATATCATTGGATTTAAGGAAATTGTGATGCTTCCAAGCGAGACACCGTGGGATTTGGATCAGAGGGTGAAGAGCATGATACGTGAGGCGAACATGACGCTGACAAATGCATAACACCGTGCATGGTTTATGGCATCTTTTACACCACATCTGAGGATGTCGCTATCACAACAGAAGATTTAAACCCATGCAAAAGCATTGGAAATAGTGATGAGGTTGCATGAGACTCTGATACAAGATCCTAGATTGGGAGTTCAGCAGATCCACACACAACTACAAAACCTATGCTTAGACATGCAGAATATGAAACAGGATAGGGCGCCCCAGCAAAAAGCGCAAGATGAATTGAGGTGCATAAAGTGTAGAAGTTAGGGCCATGAAGGATCATTGTCTGGTATTCACAAACTATTTGGCGAGGGGAGGCCAATTCCATTGAGACTAGACAAGCAGGCAAGATGCAGTGCGGTGCCTGTGCTCTGGTGTGTGATCTGTCAAGTGGGAGGAAAGCACACACCAGAAATCTATCATCTATTGCAGAAGTTTACACAAACCCCCTAGCAGCTATTTTGCAATTTTTCTAGATCAATGGGCCACGATGAACAAGATTGTCGGAGTTATGAACTGTTGATGGACCGAACGCCTGCCTATAGGATGCAGACTAAGGCATGAGGTCAGGATCTAGCCACAACAATAGTGCGTGGTGGGTTCTAGGGGCAAGGAGGAGGATGGGGAGGAATGGGACCGGGACAAGGCAATGGACGGTTAATCCGCTACAATTGTGGAGGACCTGGGCACTACGCGTGTGATTGTACCAACCCAACTAGAATATCGTGTCCATACGGTGAGCTGTTCGATCATGAAATGATAGATTGTCCCACAATGATAGCGCAAATACATGAGAAAAGGGAATCACAGCCTACACTAATGCAAAATGTCCAAATGATGAAGTCTGAATCATACGAGGAAGACCCCAACATGAACATGATGCTCAAAAGTGGCATCGCCACAAGGGAAGATAAAGGGAAATAATATGAATAGAATACATGGGTTTGCAAGGCCCCTATAAAGCAACCTGAGTCCAACTTGGAACATGCAAAGGAGACATTTATGGAAGCTAAGAACAACTTCATCGAGGTCTCTACTTCAAGTAGTAAGGATCAAACCAAACCGGAAATGGATCCCTCTATGCTAACTACCTTTTTAGAGACATGCATAAAGCTGCTACGAGACAATAAAGAAGTTAAGAGATTACAGGAGCTAATAACTAGGTGCATAGGGTCGGGTGAACTGCGTGTGATCTGAAAACTTGGAAAGCATGCTTTACACACCGTGCGGGAAATGCGATTGATAGCACAGATTAGAAACTTTGAGATGGATCAGGTCATCTTGGACTTAGGTTCGGATGCAAATGTGCTACCTAAACGGACATGGGAATGCATGGGTAGGCCTGCATTACAATGGTCTCCTATTGAATTATGAATGGCGAACCAACAAAATATCTTGCCCATGGGGAGATTTCAAGGAGCCACAATGGACATCGAAGACGCGAGCACACAAACAAATTTTGAGGTAATAGAAATTGTTGATGATAGTAACCCTTACCCCACATTGTTAGGAATAGACTGGACCACAGATATGAATGGATTCATTAACTTAAAGAAGTGGAAGATGATATTTGAGAAAAAGTCCCTGCGTGTAGTTTACCTGCTATATCTAGCTGAAGGAGCACACTACACTGAACCTATACATGACAATGGAAGTGATTATGACTTGGATTACATCTACAAAATAACTGCGTGAGATTAGGATTGGCTAAATCCATCTGTGAAGGGGTGGATACTGTAGGAGTGCACAGATTCCTTAGATTCAGAAGAAGAAGATGAACACTAGCATAATTAGTTAAGCTAAGTAACGACACTAAACTGTAATATGATGACTAGATCAATGCGTTGCGTATCAGTTTAGGATCGAGCTCACCGACATATGATGGGTTGACAGTGGTGGATGAATTCCTGAACAAGTTTGAGAGCGCAGTACCAGAGCACCAGAGGTTCGATGCATTAAAATGGGTGTTGGATGCAATGCCTACGCATTGGTGGGGAACACATGAAGGAACCTTTGAAGACTAGCACGACTGCAGGTGAATGATGAAGATAAGGTTTGGGAATCCAGAACTACAAATAACTGAAAAATACAATGGACCTGGTGACCTATGCATGCACCTCAAAAAATGGACCAAGGCCTATGGAGAAGAACCCCAGCTAGAGTGGGTACACTTATTTTATCATACCCTGGATGTCATCCCAAGGAACTGGTATACTGAAACAAAACTCTGACATGGTACAGGCGAATGGGATATCTTGCATGAAGGAATTTTATTAACGTTCTTACTGAGGACCAATGGATTGATATTGTTGACAATGGATTCCATGTTGTGAAGGCCGCCATTTTAAAAATACCAATGAAACGAGAAGAAATAGTGCAGTCAGGGTGGTCTCATCAATTGAGCCAAGCCCTAGAATTTTACAATGTGTAGGTTGAAGATGATGATGATGACCCTAAAAACATCAATATTCCATAAACATAAGGGAGTCACGAGGTTGGTGAACTAGTGTCGAGGACCCTGACATTACCACGCCACTGAAAATGAAACAAGTGAACATTGGCACGGAGGAGGAGCTGAAGTACGCAACACTTGGGGACTATTGAGATGATGCCACAGTGAATAAGGTCGTTGAATTACTCTGCAAATATCAAGAATTATTCCCAACCTAAATAACCGAGTTAAAAGGAATCCTCAGCGATATAGGGCTGATGAAGATAACTCTGAAACTGGACGCAAAGCCAGTTAAGTAGCATCCCTGTCGTTTGAACCCAAAGTATAAGGAAAAAGTCCACGAAGAATTGGACAAAATGCTTGCAATGGGAATTATTGAACCTGTGTAAGAATTTGACTGGGTAAGTCCCATGATAGTGCAGGAGATAAAATAGAAGGGCAAAATTCAAATCTGAATGGACCTCCAAAAACTAAATGACGCCTATGTTCATGACCCATTCCTGACGTCGTTTACAGATGAAGTTCTAAAGAATGTTGGTGGACACGAAGCATACTCATTTACGGATGGTTCTCAAGGTACCATCAGATTAAGATCATGCCAGAACATAGAAGCAAGACCACCTTCGCGATCGAATGGGGATCTTTTTAGTACACTATTATGCCCTTTGGGTTAAAGAATGCCCCAGCAATATTTTCACGTGTAGTAGTGGCCACGTTCGAGGAATTCATCCATAAGTTTTTGGAAGTTTATTTTGACGATTGGACTATATTTGGGCTAGTCAAGAAACATATCACGAGCTTACAGTTGATGCTGGATACTTGCTGAAGGCATCAGATTACGCTGAACCTTAAGAAATGCACTTTCCTCATCCCCTTTGGAAACTTGCTCGATCATGTGGTCTACAGACAAGGCCTGATGGTGGATCCCGTGAGGGTTGTTGTCATACTCAATATGGAGGTGCCGCTAAGTGTCAAACAACTGCACATCACATTGGGACATACTCAGTACTATAGAAAGTTCATTAAGAGCTATGCACAAATCATGGCACCAATGGAACAGTTGTTGAAAAAGGATGCTACATATTGTTGGAATGAGGAATGTAAGAAGAGTTTGGAGGTTCTCAAGGAAAAAATGGAATCTGCTCCCATTATGTTCTTTCCAAAATGGGACATTGAATTCCATGTCCATGTTGATGCATCGTGTATCGCACTGGGCACTGTACTCATGTAAGAAGGAGCAAAAGGAATTGATCACCCCATTGCGTTCGCAAGTCAATGATTGTCCAAAGCTAAAAAGAACTACTCCACTACTAAGCGTGAGGGGTTGGCGAAGGTATACGTGCTCCAGAAATACTTCCACTATCTACTCAGTGGGAATTTTAAGATGTATACTGATCATTTTGTGTTAAAATACTTAGTGAATAATCCTGTGTTGGGGGGGCGCATTTGTATATGGTTGTTATTGTTTCAAGAATATGACTTAGAGATCATCGTGAAGCTGGGATGCCTAAATACATGACCAGATCACCTATCATGAATTGAGAACAGCGAGGAACAAACAAATTTGGAGGAAGGACTACCTGATGCACAGCTCTATGCAGTGCGTGTCATTGATGGCCAATTCGAGGACATAATCCACTTCTTAACCACAGGGACTACATTGCAAGGATATTCAGTTCAGCAGAAGAAAGAGTTGGTCATATGCGTAATGGATTTTACTGTTATCGCGGGGCACCTCTACTAATGGGCAACGATGAAATATTATGAAGGTATGTACCTGAATTTGAGCAAGGATAGATCCTTGCCGAAGCACATGGGGGCGTTGCAGGAGGACATTATGTGGGATGCACAATAGCACAGACGATTCTTCGCTCTGGACTCTAGTGGCCAACTCTACATCAAGACTCAAAACTATATTATCAAGCCTGTGACGTATGTCAATGGAGTGGGAAACCATCACAAAGGGACGAAATGCCACTCAAGCCATAGATGACACTAAAACCGTTTGAAAAATGGGAGATAAACTTTTTGGGGCCTATCACACCTCAAGGAAAGATGAGTGTGCGTTATATCATCACCGAAATAGAATAATTGACTCGATGGGTGGAGGCACAGCCAGTTAAGGACTGCACGACGCTACAGCTATGGAATTTTTGTTCAAGAATTTGTTGATGTGGTTTGGATGCCTGAAAATTCTAATGAGAGACCATGGAATGCACTTCTTTAATGAAACTATGAATGTGCTCACTGAGGAATTACAGATATATCATCAACAGAGTACACTGTACCATCCACAAGTGAATGGGATCGTCGAAGCGTTCAACAAGATTTTGGAGACTGTGTTAACCAAGGTATGTAATGCATAGCAAAACGATTGGGATTTTCGCATACCTGTTGTGCTATGGGCATACCGAAGCACATGCAAGAATTTGACGGGTCATAAATCTTGCCGGTTAGTCTATGGTACGGAATCCGTCATGCCAATGGGTTACATTGTACCCATTTTGCGAATAGCATCAATGACAGGCATGGAAAATCGTGAACCTTGGAAGAGAGACTCGCACAACTGGGAGAACTTGAGGAGGAATGGTTTCTGATAGGATTCCATCAGCAAGTATAGAAGCAGTGGGAAAAAGCTTGGCATGATCACCATATCAAGCTGCGCACGTTCAAAGAAAACGATCTAGTATTACTATATGACAGCAAGTTTGAGAAATTCCCTAGAAAGATCTGAATGCATTGGTTGAGACCCTATGTAGTCAAAGAAGCCATAGATGGAGGCATGGTCTAGCTCGACAAGCTTAATGGAGAGCTCTTCCCAAGCAGAGTAAATGGCAGTTGCTTGAAGCTCTACATGGGTGGGCAAGCTACCTGACTAACCGACTGAAGCATAGTCTCACCGCTCCGAATAGTTGAAAGAGAGCAAGGGACAATACAATAGTCAGTTAAGAAGCTGTGTATGTCACAAGGGTTGCAATTGCACAGAAGGGGCTACATTGCTGCATGCATAAACACGGAGGTGATCGTTTCTGTCACTGTTCATGACAAGATGTCTAAGTTATGGTGAAAATGAGTGGGCGGCGGGCAATTAAGATACGAAGTATGAGCCAAATCCAGAATGACCTACTGTAGATTTAACGTTAATGTGCCAGAAAAGGAGGGAACGACTGAATTTGAATTTCAACACGTTTATAAATTTCACGGGGGCATCCATCGAATAATCTATGGTATCGAGAGAAGTAATCGATTGTGCCTTCCCACCGGTATGGGACTATTGATCATTGATGCTAAAGGAGTAAGCATAGGGGTTGTAATATGGCCAATGGAGATATAGAACCTTCTGGATAGTGTGATGTGGCATGTTGGGTAGTGGAGGCCCCGTGTAATGGTTTTGGGGCTTAAAGCCCATAATTTAAGGGAATGATATTGCAAAAGTTCCACAAAGTGTGCGGAGCGTGAACTGTAATAGGTTGAGTCAAAGGATTGTCCGCCCGAAAATAATGTAAAATAATAGAAAGTGAGTCAGCTTGCCGATGGTCCGTGGACCATGGGAATGTATAAATAGAGCGAGGTTCTATGGATAGAAGATAGCTTTTGGGGGAATGATCTGACGTAGTATGGGTTTGTAATCTCAGTATTCACTCTAGGTTTGTAAGTCCAAGTTGTGGGTGACAGTAGTAGAATAGGCTCTGTAGCTGTGTGCGTAGAGGCCTGGTAAAGTCTGCAGCTGTGTGTGCGAACCCCTGCAGCTGAGTGCTTAGAGTGGAAGTGGATTGTACTGGATCAATGTTAATAAAAGATAAGTTGTTCTGGAGTCATTGTGTGTTTTATCATAGATCTATATGTTTATGCTTTTGTTTAGAGTTTATGTGAATACTATGAGATTTATGGGTGCATGCACGGGTTATCGCTATTGAATACTTGAGTAAAGACCTTGAGAATTAAATATAATATATACTAACCACAATAATAATAAGAATCTAAGAAGCGCCTCATCATCGAGCTTCACGAAGACCAGATTATTGTACAGAGTAGCGTGAGTGCGTAGATTGGTTTGCGACCCTTCCAGTCCTCATCAAGACATACCTAGTGTGCAAAAACCTGGTTCTAGCACCCTCCCCTACTACCTCGAGTGGGACGTCAGTCTACGCTCTATGGATTCTTGCTAAAAGGGCCAGTAGTGCGGGATTTGTTTGGGTAAACACTTCCGAGCCTAGGTCAGGCCCCATCAAGCCAACAATAGATAACATGCATATGTACATCATCAGTCCAACCTTACAAAGGACTAAGCTACATGTATTACAGGATGAGTTGGATAGAGGTTCCAAATTAGTATATATGGAAGAAATGGAGGCAAGAGTTTTTTTCTAGAAAGACATCATCAAGGAGTACGCAGACACCATTTCACACTATCAAGCATGGAATCAGTTCGTCATTGAGGATATTGGAGAGGAGGTTGATGAGCTGATATTTCCACAATCATCTATATATTAGTGTTATCTTGTCTATCTAACTCAAGCCATTTTGTCCCACATGCGTATATGTGGAAAATTTATTTTGGTATTCATGTTGTAAAGTGAAATTCCAAGTGTCATAATGGAATGCAAACATTCATATGTAATGTAAAGAGTTATGTAGTGAACTTGAAGAGTCATGAGGGTAGTCCAAGAGTCACAAAGGGGAATTTCAAGGGTCACCCGACCCTTTGTTATAATCAGAACCTCAGAACTCGTAGAAGGGACTTCTGGGAACCAAGCGTTGGTTAGGAATTTCTTAGAGAGGGCTTGGAGAGTATTGCGATGAGCCTTGTCTTCTCCAAAGTGCAGAGTAAGTACGTCTCTTTGGAGGAGTAGGTGGTGTTGACTATAGCGTTCCACTACTAGGGCTTGTGACTATGATGGTTGTATGTATGGATGGAAATTTAACTTTTACATAATATAATAGAGCCAACATGTTCATGCATATTTTGTTATTCTAGTTTGACTATTCTCGTTACTTTAGAAATGTATGTAATTTTAACTTACACATTGATGTATGGAATATTTTGTATGTCATTGTATGAATCTCATTGAATCGTGTTGTTAATTTAACTCATCACTTTGAATGGTTGACTATTCTGTTTTCCAGCCTGTGATGTTATTCATTTCGTTTGTTCTTTTCTGGCTATGTACTATTATAGGCTTCTAAGGGGCACACTTACTTTTCCCTCCATCTATTACAAGCTCCCCATGAATCTCTCTTGACTCATTGCAAGGTCACACACTTGCTTCCGACAAGGATATATTTCTTACCTCTATGTGCCTTCGTAGTCAAGGCATAGCTTTACTACCCACTGCTGGGACTCCTACTCCAAATGGTCTGAGGTCTTGTTGGGATTTCTTACTGGGGAGATCCTCAGACATGTTAGAGGGTTCAAAACCATAAAAAAAATTATAAATATTCAAACACAATTTACTCTTCCAATGATCAATAAAAATTGTAGATAGAACAATAAATGCAATGAACAATAAGAGACAAATAGAAGACACCAGGTTTGGTCAAAGAGTAGGGAAAAACACCATAAGGGGGAAAACCATTTCAAATTCTTCTTCTTAGTAGATTTTCATAAAATGTTTAGCAAATAGGGTGTACAATGTTCCAATTCACCATAAACAAGACTATCAAACAAAACAAACCAAACAATATTCAAGATATGAGGCCAACAACAGTATTGATCATAATCAAGGTTCCTAAGCTTGCAGTCAATGCTCAAAGTCTGCAGTGAACTATCAAAATACCCTAGGTCCCAGTTGCATGGAGCGAGTAATAATCAGTGAAAATACAACTCTCTAGCTATGGAGTACACCCTATATGTGTATTTATACAACTGAGATTTTCCTGTTCCAACCCTGCAACTCCATATCAAATTTTCCTTTTCACATGTGCAAGCTCGAACCCTTCAATTTCATACATGTACAAACCACCTTCAGGAATCAATATCAGACTAGTGCGAGCTAAATTGAAGAAGAGAGAGAAAATATGATTGATAATAATGTACATATGAGGGTCACTTGACTTGTATTTATATGCTTCCAATGGTGCCCAACTTATCTTTAAATTCAACTTGTACTTTTGTGCACATGTGGGTTTCCATATTAAAAATGGATTTTTCCTTAACCAAATTAATTTTTTCCAAGGGCTAGGAGGGGTATTTCTTAATGAGGAAGACTATCCAAAGGAGGGAATCTATCCTCGAGTTTCCATATTAACAAAATGAGGGAACAAGGAGTGATAGATGATATACTTCAATTGCTCCAAGATGTTACCAGTGCAATCAATCATAGTGTTCTTATAGTATTCATGGGGGAAGTGATACATGGAAGACAACTCTCATGGATATCTTAGGTGGAAGGAATACTAGAGGATATATGGAGGGTGATATCCAAATATATGTATTTTGTAAAATGTAAGAAAGATTTACTAACATTTCCAGCTACTATGACCAGAATGACATACATTCTCCATATGCCACTATTTAACAATCACAATTATATTTGGCATTTCTCCCTTCTTTCGAAGGATGTTGATAAAGAAACCAAATCTGTAAGCCTCCAAAACTAATCAATTTCTTAGATTTGATATGGTGCTAAATTGACATGTTACTGACCTGTAAAAGGTTCCAATTTGCAGACCTTTGTTGATGAGGTCATGCAATTTGTTTAGAATAATTTAAACTACTTCACCATCGAAGAAACTACCCAAAATCTACTCAATGCAACCATTTTACTTTAGTCACAAATAACTCCAAGGATTCTTAAATTTTAGACTAAGCATACTCATTACGTACCACCTCTATTTTATGTTCCTTTGCATTCAAAATGTTTTATATCAAAATACATACCAACGTTTACTATTTTCCCTTTTCTTTTAAATATTTGGTTGTGCAATTCAAAATTCCTTTTGCTAAAAAATCCACTCTATATATTAGTGTTATGTGGTTTTTGTATGCCTGCAATGGAGCTTGACATTGTTACAATTTAGACTTGAAGTTCATAGGGGCTTCCTTTGCCAACAAGAATGGAGATCAAGAACTATAATTAATGGCTTAATGCGACAAGTGTCAAGTGAAGGATAGTGCATGTAATATTTTGATTTTTTTTAGAGAAAATTCATGTTGAAAACCACCGCTTTTTCCTATTCTTTGCCTTCCCCTTCCTCATGGGTAGGAAGGCTCCTCCACCTTCATGAAGGATAATTTCACCTTCTTTTTACTTGCACTCTTTATTGTGTATTAGGCCCCAAGCTCCTACATCTTTTCTCCCCTTTTTCCAATCAATGTGTGTGTGTTTATCTAATGTTATGTTGGTGGTAGTGTAGTTGTGGGGTTGCGACCCTTCATATGCCACCCTAGTCGAACCATGCACACACCCTATAGGGTGGAAATCCAAATTAAGTCTATTGTGTGTCTACTAATTTCATATAGAACTGACCCATTTTTTTGAACTCATCCCTAGGTCCTCCAACAAGATCGAATACATCCACGCTAATATGGATTAAGTTCACCCTATGTCTAATGATTCCATTTCTTAAAGCATATGAATGTTCCATGTGATTTAATCTCATCCATAGCTTCAAGGTAGTGTGAAACACTTTCCAAGTTCCCACGCCACCACCAAGGAAAGTTTATGACCATTCCGACTCACCAAACTTATCAAAATGTCACAAATATCATTGCAAACATGCATCACAAACAATATACAATCTCTCTCTAATATGGTGTGTGTTATCTCTCTAAAATGAAGTATGATGCCATGTGCATTCATAGAGTGAGTGGCTAACATTATCTCCCACAAAAAAAAAAAAAGCGTCCTTGAAAACAATCTAGCTAGAAAACTCGAATGAAGTCACCATATGAAATCAAAGTGGATGCCCATCTCCATGTATCCAATCTCATGCCCATCCTATCACCAAATTTTAGGAGTCCCTAAGAAATCCTATAATCCAATTAGTTCTTCACAAAAAGTATGATATACAAAGACGAAATCTCAAACAATCATGTCATCGAGTGATCAATCACACTATGTCACAAGTATCCACACTATATAAAGTCATCACGAAAGGAATATCCCTCAAAACTGTATCTAAAATGTACCAACCTACAACTGTCATCATTATGACCACCAAAATCTCCATGGGATGAGCCACCTATAAACTCTTCTAGCATACTCCAACATAAATTGTATATGTTTCCACACACTAATATCCCCCATGACTCAAACTTAATGGTTGAGTAATCCAACCGTAGTGTCAAACTCAAGAGAGTGCACATCCTCACATTGTCGTTAGCCCATTCTCTAGTACTCTTGTCACATACTCGTCACAAATACTGTTATAACTATCTAAACATCTTCAACAAACTCTCCACATAGTCCAAGTGTTGTGCTTTTGGAACAATAGTACATCCGCATATCCATATCGAAGAAATGCATCTAATGCCCTCCAACCATGTGAAGGCCTATAAATAAAGCCCATATAGAAGCTCCACTTTCTACTCCATGTCCAAGTACATGAGGATATTTTAAAAAATGTAAATCACTTAATCAATAACATAATCCTCTCATGATGATTCAATCTACATTTGTAGTATCTAAATCTCCAAATGCCTCATCAAGCCTATATCGATCCACTACTCTTATCATTGACAAACTATCTCCACTCATCTCTCCTCAGATTTGAAAAAATATTTGTATCCCTACAAAGAAGGAAAGTATCACTTTCCTCATCCATCTCATCCATGTATTACCCAAGGTATTGATACCAAGTTGTCTCAAAATATGTTGAAGTCATCCTCCTTGTGAAGGCTCTCCAATGAACAATTCCAACCAATCCTATGATAATACATAATTTCAATTGCTAGTGTTCCCGTTTTCTTCAATTTATCTCACCTAAACAGCCTTAGTCCTCAATTTGTATCAGATACGTAACTAATCCATAACATGTCCAACCATGAATCATCACTTGCATGAATAACTCATCCACCTCCCTTGTCCAAGGCATCAATGTGATGTAATCTTAGGTCAATCACACTCTAAACAATATCCACATCACTCCATGATATCTGGATCACAGTTGAATGAGAGTTCATATCAATCTACAAAATATACCAATATCCACAACCAACATCATGGTTTCTATCCCTATTTGAAGAAGCTAAGGTCAATACTACATTTTGGGTTAGAATTCTCCTCTCTTGAATCATAATCCATCCAACACATCCATATTTCTTCTCTTGGGAAAGTCCATCTAAAGTCTCTAAATAATTCTCAAACATCTCCATGTGGCCCACGTGCTCCTAGTCAATAAATGTCATCTCTGTTAGACAATAATCCTAAAGTTGTCTTCTATAGATCCTACTATAACTGACATATCTAAATGTAGTAGGCATCCCTAAGATATATACATCCAATGCACTCTCAATATCCCTAATTTTATCAGACATAATCATCATTTGGTCCCTCCAAGAATTTAATATATCTATGGCTCCCTAGATCTTGTCTGACACTCCATCAACAAAAACCATGACATCATCTACCAGTAGTATCTCCTTATCCTAAATACCAGCCATCAAATCCTCCCACAGCTCCACTGAATACCTAAATCACACTTCCTCTAGAAAATTTTGACAATCTTCCCAATTATGCCACCTTGTTATAGAGATGGAAGAGTACA
This sequence comes from Pinus taeda, assembly GCA_000404065.3. NCBI lineage: Eukaryota > Viridiplantae > Streptophyta > Pinopsida > Pinales > Pinaceae > Pinus > Pinus taeda. The sequence goes on along the minus strand of APFE030630633.1, from coordinate 58,886 downwards.
TAGATCCTCCAAAATATCTTAGGAACAACTTTTAGAACCTATACCTTCTGCAACCCTGATATCCAACCTAGTATTTCCCTCCTAAAAATAGATCACAGAATGTCTACCAAATCACCCTTGAAGATTCATCCCCATTATAATCCTTGCAAATGTTCTCCTAAAAAACATGTAACAACCTTTTTTGTTACCCCTTATGTAAATACTACCATGTATATTAAATTATATAAATAAATGTAAAAATATAAAATGCGGCTGAGTTAGAGGAGAGGACACAAATTCAAAGGTCTAAGGAGGAGTCTTTTCCTATGTCATTTTAAGCACACCCACCTCATTTAATTATTATCACCTATGCCATAGCTAATTAAATACAATATATACAACAAATAGTGATGTGAGTATGGGCCATTTGAATGGAGGATGATACCATACTTCCCCTGTTCTCATGGAGCGTATGGGAAGTCAACATTTAAGAGGAAAAGGAACAAAAAATGGGTGAATTGGGCAGTATATAGAGATAGAGGAAGAGAGAAAAAAAATAAAACATGCAGAATTATTGTGTTAAGAAGAAGAAGAAGTGGAAAAAACAACAAAGGGAAGGACACACATCAAGTGATGGATGTGTTAATTTTTGGGGATAACACTCCCTATTACTTTGTGGGAAAGCCATTTTTATGATTTAGGGTAGATTTGTCTAGTGAAGGCTTAGTAGAAGTATTGATTAACTATGCTTCACCATGGGGCTGAAATGAAAAACCACTCTAAGGGTGAGATTATATTTTGAGGCTAAGAAGTGATTCAATGAGATTTTAGTGAATCCATGTGATTGAATCCTAAGAGGTAGGAGGGTCATTGTAGTGCTTATTGTATGAGGTAGTTGATAAATCACCAAACAATGTACTCCCTCTCTAGAATGCTTGACCTATTAATTGTGTGAAAATTCCCTTGAACAACAAACTCCTTATACTCAGAATCCAACTCAGGGGTGGTCAATTAAAAGAAATATTGCACGGAAACTTTCTTATGATTGGGTGGAGAGTTGAACTCCCTCCCACAATTTCTAGTCATTTAAGTGAATCGAATAGGTATACTTAATTGTACATATGTTTCACTATGAATAATGAATGATATTTCTAGGTCATATAAGAGTGTATTTATCTACATTGATTGTAAAGGATTGTGTTATTCCTAGTTTTTTATAATGGGATGGTTATGATAATGCTTCTCATGGTTGTGAGGGACTTGCAAATACATTTTCTTACTGGTATCGTTCTTGAGTTACAAAGTTACTTCCATGGTCTTGTAAGAATGCTTGATTGACACGGTTAACATATTGTTGTGTGTGATTTCCATTCATTTTCATGTGATGGATATTTTGTTGCTTCAGGTAATTGAATGTCTTTCGTATTAAAGGAATAACTATGTTTCAATGTATGATTTATTAGTGGATTTGGTATTATTTTGGGACCCATTCTAGGGCTAGGATATGCTGTTGTTGTATTTGAGTTCTAGAGAAGTGTTAGTCATGGCTTAGCCTGCTTTAGTCCCTAATTGATTGGGATTTAAACAGGAACGCAAAAAATTACAAAGAGAACTATAATCATAGAGATGCAACAGAAATTATACTTCATTTCAGTAACATAAAATACTAAAATATGCTTACAAACAGAAATGGAAATAAACTAACTAGCGTGATGGTAGCTTATCTCTGAGAAGAGATGTGGCGGCTACATGCTTCTGAGCTAAACTTACAATGAGGCTCAAGGGCCTTTTTATTATTAAACAATAAGAGGGAACCCTAAACAACCAAAACCCTAACTTGAGGAGATGTAACACCAAGAGTTTATGGGTCCCGTTGGGGTGAATTGGACAACCAGCTTCCTGGGGTTGCAACTTGGTCATATTATCTTCGTTTGACGCACATGATAAACCGTCGGAAAGATCTCTCCAAGGACTATGATGGAAAACACAATTTTAAGTTTACTAGCAGTAGATTTCCAAAAGAATGTCATTTAGGGCCTCAAAACGGCTCCGGAAGTTCAGGACCCAAAGAACTGCTAAAAATATTAAACTATGCTACAATTAAGGAAACTGAAAAAATGAAAGAAGACATGGTGGGGGCCCAAGTGGAATTGGCGGGTGGCCACCAATATCCACCTGGATCACTAATAGTAGGCATTTTGATAAGTATATTATTTATATTATGGGTATATGTGATGTTGTATTATTAGTGCCTAAATGAAGGTTTCATTCATGTAGGAGGTGGAGTTTTGAATAACACTACGCTTCAAGTAGAATCATGATAAAGTCCCATAAATTTCCATGAAGTCTAAGTCTGTGTATCATAGAAAATCATACATGTATCCAATGTTGAATAGATGTTGGTAGGATATTATATCTAGGTTGTAAATGCTTTAATTCTAGTAGATGAACTAGGAGTCTGGGTGTTCGATGAGTCACACTTATGCATTTTTCAGGAATACACCAGTTTAGAAATGAACTAGATATCTAAAATAGAAAGAAAGAATGGAAGCTTCACTTAAATCCATGTGATTTTCCATTAATTATATGGATTATAAACTAATGACATTAATTACTCCTAATACACATTGAACCACCCATAGCAAGTGATATGTACTGGTCCTCTTTAGAGACTAGGTGTTATTGAAAAAAGGTGTGGGTGTGATAGAAACCTTTTAGTCATTTAACGATAAGTTGTGTCTTAGTAGAATGTTAAATCCTTTTGAAATTGTCAATATAGATTCCCCTGTGGAAGGAATATTGCATGTGAAGGTGAGTCATGACCTACGTGGAAGCCTAGTCATCACCCCTCTCACTTCTATTCCAAGTTTTAGAGTTAGAACATATCAATCTCAGCATAAACCGATGAGAACAATGAGTTAGCAAGGTTGTTGACATGGATGGGTCACATGGATATTATGCCTTCATTGCATTTATGTGGTAGTGACATGTGGCAGCTAGAATGGGAATTTTAGGATGTTGATATTACTAAATCTTCCTAACACATTGTACTGATTTTGAAGTTCCACATGGCTTGGGACTTCCATGTAGTGCTAGCGTGGAGTCTACATGTTAGGATAACATGTCACCTCAGAGCTCAGATCCATGGAAGAGTTTTGTGGTGTTTCTTCTATAATGTGAGTGTGATAAATAAAAGGTGTGGGACAAGAATATACCCATCACCTATCACAAACCTTCCCATCATGCTGCATATGTTTGACAATGAGAATTTCCCAAATGTGGCTGCAGTTGTTGGAAGGCGCGGGAGGGAATATGCTTATCACCTCATGCAAATTCCCTGTCATGCCACGGAGGATTGATGATGATCACTTTAAAAACATTAGTGCAATAACATATTTTAACGAAGACACGATATGGTAACCTATGACAATACAATTTGTATTGCACTCATGTCAGGTTTAAGATAATTCTTGTATCATGTTGTGGTGCTATGGGTCCAATGAGAATGTGTCAGTGGTGTGATCGAAATATATCCATATTTGGGAAATGGAGATGTATAAGGTTGTGCAATGGATAATTGTACTTGGACCACCAAATTTCATATAATGCAAAAACATTGAATTCCACAAAGGGTTCAAACCCGATGGGACCCGCGAATTACAATGAGGAAGAAAACACCACAAATGCACATGGTTATCACCACATTGGTGCCAAATAGGTGTTGTAGGTGATGTGGCACTATTCAAGGTGACGTAGAATATCCACATGGGTCATACATCGATGCCACAAGGAATTGTCCTTCTAATGTGGAATGGGTTAATTGGGCTAAACTTTGAATGTGAATAACTTTTGATCCAGAAGTCAGATTGAGATAAAATTTATAATGCTTGAAAGATCTCAATGAGGTGAAAGTGATGGTAGTATTCATTTTAGGTTTTAAAAATATTAGGAAAAGAGGATTTTTGTGACCCCATATAATTCATAGTCAAAACATGGAGGTCAAGTTAGTTAAAAGTAACATGTTCCACATTTTGTATTAGTTTGAGGGGGTAGGAGGGAGAGTTACAAGGTGATATTAGAGAAAAGTTTCTACAATGGAATTTTGGATATAAAATTGGAGCTTTGTTATAGAGTGGTATTGTATATGAGCACCCAAGTTCAACTCGTGGATTGGATGGGCTCAAGAATAGATGAAATAAAAAATTATGGTTTAGCATTAGACCTAAAGAGGCTTGCACATAGATGATTGACAATTTATTATGACAAATCGTTTGCTATGTATATATACATGTATATATTGACCTTGAAACTTGCATATTTCATGGTTACTTGTCTTGGTAAAAATTTTGATTTCAAAGTTCGTGATAATTTGTTCTAGATGTGTGAACAAAAACAATCAACATGCTTCAGGCCATCATGCATAATATTGTCATGACAAGGTAAGAAGTCATTATGATTATGCTTGATATAATTATTAACTATATGTGTGTTTTTTTTCTAATTTTGTCTACTCCTATATTGATACAAAATATTTTTACACCGAGGCTATGGCCTCGTGAAAGCTAGCCCAAAGATGTGGCATGTTTACATAGCATAGCTGATCAATACTCAAAAAATACCCTGCTGAGTATTGCCCTGAAGGACCACAAGGAACCTGACCATGACTATTAAAAAAAAGCAAAAAGCCCCCATTGTTGTGCTTGGAACTAAAAATTAAACAGAGGCCATACAACAACCATAATATGATGACTAGACCATGGCAAGTGAACTGAGAAGCACTACCTGGAACAAAAACTGAGTGCAAACTTTAGAAGCAACTGAGACTGCAACCGAGACCCAAAACCATAGGCTAGCAGAGTGCCCCCCTCGCAGGGGAAACTGGTAATTAGAGCTAGTGCGCTTATCATGATGGTCAAGTAGGTGATAAGTGAATATCCTCGAGCATACTGAATTCCAAAAAACCATAGAGCACAAACCTGTTTAAACGTTATAAGAGGTGGAGGGCTGCTCTTCGATGATGCGGAATCCATATTTTTGGTCATCTTCATCCTCAGAGGGTTGGCCCTCTTTGCTTGTAGAGTCACCACCAATAGGGACACTCGGGCCCACCTAATCATTCATGATCTGGGATGCCATGCGTTTTCCTGAGCTTGAGGCCTTGCTCTGCTCGTAGTTCATCTGAATGGTGCCATATCTATCTTCCGCCAGCATTTCCTTAGTCATCCCAAGGGAAACAGCTTCCTGACTAGCATTAATCTCGCTAAGATCTATGGTAACAGAGGCCATGAAGGAGAAATTTCCATGAGTGTAGGGGAACTGTAGCCGAGTGGCATTAGTGGCAGAATTGAAAGAGCTCGTTGCCAAATTGTGCAATCCTCTACCCCTTCCCCGACCACTCCTTGTAGCTGGATAATGTCCATGTGGAAGTCTAAACAAAAAGTCGAGGAATCTGTCATCAAGGAGGAGGCCTGGTAGCCCGTTTGCCCATGGGAGTTGCCTCTCCTGCAGCTCATGCTCTGGCGAAGTTTCGACATAACCGGAAGAACAGGAAGATTAGGACGGCTTACTAAACTAAGGAGGCAAAAAAGGATTAGAACTAGCTTGGCTTCAGCACCCAGATGGGCCAATGGGAGAGCAGAGGATAGGTAGCTAGCGAATTTGCAGGTGTGGCAGTGAGAAACCTGAAGCCCCAGCCAGAAATCCACCCATCTAACCAGAGCCCAACATATCCCCAGGATGGTTCAAGAACGAATCTCTGTAGCTACAAAGGAGGGACTTGAGTGCAAATGAGGAGCACAAATGAGACGAGTTGAGGGCACCATGATTAAGAAATAAATAGGCCAAAGAGGAGGGACAGGCTACATTAAAGTAGCATTAAATTTGAGCTCAGGGGAAATAAAGACCGGTTCTGTGAGAGGCCGAGAGGCGATAGAGATGATCCACGTGCCCACCCATTCTTCTACCCACATACCTGTACCACATTCAAACACCTGGATCTAGGATAGATAGATCTTGTTGCACCAGGAGAGTGCAGTCATGTTTGAGTTGTATATCATTGGAACTATTAAACGGACCAGAGAAAAATGGGAGCTGCTGATCGGCCCCTTGATTAGCCAGTCTGTCTGTTGCCTTATTAGTTGTTTAGCAAATGTGCTTGAAGGAGATACTACGTGGAGTTTTGAGCCATTCTTAAATTTGTTCCAGTCTGCTTAGGAGCCTCCAGCTCGAAGCAATCTTTGCTGTTGAGGATCCTGATTGTATCTGGATAGCAGCCTCTATTAGAATTTGTGAATACCCTTCTACCTCTAGAGGGAACAAGTTTTGTATTTCTGCTATGCGTATACCTTTCCATAAGATTTCAAGCTCGACAACGTTGTTGGTATCTCTGCCCAGCGATCCGTGATAAATATGCAGAACATAGCCTTCCGCATCTCTAAATATTCCACCATATCCAGCTAGCCCAGGATTGCCCTTAGCCACTCCATCAAAGTTCAGCTTGTAAGGGTAGATGGCAGGAGGAGACCAGAATTGTGCAAACTCAGAGTGAATTGAAGTACTACGCTTGATATGATCTATAGAGGTGATATCTAGGTTCCAGTTGGCAAGAATGAGGCATTCTTGGGGTAAAACTACCATATCTGAGTCTTGCCATTTTCTGAGAGCTAGAATTTCTTGAAGGTTCTGCTTGAGAAGTAGATAAAGAGTATCAAGAGGCAAACTATGATTTTTGAAGATCATATTGTTTCTTTCCTTCCAGATGATCCAGTAAACGAAGCCTAGAAGGAGGTTCTAGAGGGAATTGAGTAGAGGACTTTGGAAAGGATGCCAAGGCCAGTTCCTGATGGTGTTTATGATGTCTCCCTCACTTCTAGTTGTTCTTCTATTACACTGTGTTGTTCTCTCCCACATTTGAGCTACTGATGGGCAAGTATCCAAGAGATGCTTGATGGTCTCTAAATGAAGATTGAAGTTGGAACATCTGGAAGGCCCAATAAATCCTCGCTTTTGTAGATGATCCCAAGTGAGGATCCTTTGTTTGCTTAGAAGCCAAAGGAAAGTGGAGACCTTAGGCCAGATGTTTGGTTGCCAGACTTGGTCCCATAGTTGATCCTTTATAATCTGCATAGGTTGATAGAGAATTTGATATGCTTCCTTGGTAGTGAACATGCCCTTGGGAGTATATCCCCATCACACTTGGTCCTTCTGTTTAGAAAATTTAGTTTTCCTAAGTTTGAGCTCTTGATCAATCTCATCATAGGTTTCCTACTGCGAGTTGGCCTGCCATGTGTTTGTCGGCCTCCAAAGTTGAAAATCTTGGGGAGATTGTTGCTGCCAAAATTGATGGACATGGATTTGCTCATTTTGTTGCATGGTTGCTTGCCACTTGGGTTTGTGAAAGAGAGAGGCAAGTTTGGGAAGTTGTTGCCAGGAATCCTCCCAAAATCTTGCAGTGGTGCCTGAGTGGATTTCCCAAAAGCTATGTAATTGAATAAAGGCACTATGTTGCTTGGCAGCATTCCAAATCAGCGAGCTAGGGGTGGTTGAACTGAATCGGATTAGCTCCTCCTTTGGACTTCCTGGAGCATATTTGGCCTCCCAGAGACAACCCCATGGAGTGTGCAGTTTAGGGATCCAATTCCACCATATGCGCGCACCCATGATGTTGCTGCTATGAAGGGAATCCCTTAGACCTAGCCCCCCAGCTCATTTCGAAAGACAAACCTCCATCCATTTGACCAGAGCCAATTTTATGTTGTGGCCCGAGGAGCCCCAAAGAAAATTTCTTTGAAGATTGCATATGTTTTTAAGAACCCATTTAGGGGCAGGCAAGATTGAGAACAAATACAAAGGAATGGCTTGGAGAACAGTTTTGATTAGGATAATCTTGCTTGCAATGTTGAGAGAGCGGTAAGTCCAGGAGGAGAGCCTAGTTTCTAAGTTGTTAAGGAGGGTTCTCCAGGAAGCATGTTTGATAGCAGAATCAAACAGGGGAGCTCCAAGATATTTTGAAGGAAGCTTGGCTATCGAAAAACCCAAAATCCTGGCTATATTTCTTTGAGTGAGAATGGGAGTATGGAAGAAAAAGAGGTGGGATTTGGAGGCACTGATGGAGGTGCCAGAGGCTTCTGAGAAGATATTGAGCAGGAGCTTGAAGGTAGAGGCCTCTTGAACTGACGGATGGCCAAAAAGCATATTATTGTCGAAAAACTATTGTTGAGTGATGGGGGATTGACCATGCAGCAAAATTCCCTTTAAAGAGTGTGAATTGGTAGCAGAATGAAGAAGGCGGCTTAGTCCTTCGGCCATGAGAACAAAAAGGAATGGGGAAAGTGGATCACCCTGACAGATACCCCAAGAAGGATGAAAGGGTAGGGAAGGGGAACCATTTAGGAGGATGGAAAAGTAGGGGGAGGAAATGAGATTCATTATCCATCGCGTCCAAGTAGCATTGAAGCCGAATGCAAGTAAGATGAGTTTAATATAGGTTTAGCTGAGCTTGTCGAATGCTTTTGAGAGATCTAGTTTGAGAATCATACCTGGTTTTTTCAGTATCTTGAGGGAGTGGATCACTTCGTGGGAGAGAATGATACCATCTAGAGTCTGGCACCCTTCTACATAGCATGTCTACTCCAGTGAAATGAGGAGAGGGAGAAGAGGTTTGAGCCTATTCGCCATGACTTTAGATATGAGCTTGTAGATTACATTACATAGTGCAATCAGCCTATATTTATCAGGAGTATTGGATTCTTCCACTTTAGGAATGAGCACTATAAAGATCATTTTTAGGGAAGGAAGGACCCAATGCATCGATCACGATTCTTCCACAAGCTCCCAGACCTTTGTTTTGATGTGCTCCTAGAAGGCATGAAAGAAATTGGCTGTGAATCCGTCAGGGCCGGGCGCTTTACCGTCCTTGAGTTGGGCCATTGCATCCTCCACTTCCTGCATAGAGATAGGCTGGAGAAGCCTATTTTTGTGATCCACATTTATGATTTTAGGAATGTGTTGCGTTATAGTTTTTATAGCTTGATTTCTGCAACTCGAGGGTTCCCTAAGAATGTCCCGAAAGTAATCTTGGAATTCTTGTGCCACGTCTTCATGCACCGCCAGATGCTCCCCTTACTAATTGTTGATGAAAGTGATTTTGTTGTGCATTCTCCTTTGAATGGTTGACCTTCAAAAGAATTTAGTATTTTTCTCCCCATATTTAAGCCATCTGATCCTGGATTTTTGTCACCACAGAGTCTCTTCTTGTTGTCTTCGTGTTTCAATCTGGGTTAGGAGGCCTTGCTCTTGTTGCGAATAATCTTCCATTCTTCCCTCAGAGATGATACATTGTTGCAGTGTATTCATTTGCTACTCCAACACTTTTCGCTAATCAAATATGTTACCAAAGTGTGTGAGATTCCCAGATTTGAGCACTTGTTTATGGTATTTTAGCTTTTGTGAAATTGAAACATCTTGGCTCCTGTAGGGGAATGAAGGATTTCCAGGCAGCGATGACCACTTCTTTGAAGTTAGGATGAGAAAACCAGAAGGATTCAAAGCAGAAAGGTCTGCTTCGCTTAGACCCTGGACCCGACCACTGTAGCATTATGGGCCAGTGATCTGAGCCCACTTGAGGCATGATGGAAGCATGGAAGTCTCTGCCCAGGTGAATGGCATTATCCGACAAAAGGAATTGATCCAGTATGGAAGCTATATGCTGTGGTCCCCTTCTTTTATTGGTCCATGTATACATACCATTATAAGTTTGAAGGTCCATTAGTTGATTTATGTGGATGACGTCTTTAAAGCCGATGTTATCCCCTTCCAGCCTTGCTCGACCTCCTGATTTTTCCTCCAACACTGTGATGATATTGAAGTCACCACCACTTATCCAAAGGGGATGGCTCCTGCTAGAGTTAAGAGTTGTGAGTGTATTCAGCAAATCCAACATTTTTTGTAAATCTTGTGGAAAATACACATTAGTGAGAACACCATGGATATTGGTCCTGATTAGGTGGAATGTAGTCTGAATGAAGAAGTGTGAGGCTTGAAAATCTTGATGGGAGAGAACTTGAGGGTTCCACATGGTTGCTAGCCCTCCTGAAGCCCCTAAGGCATCCACAGAGACTGAGCGACATCCTTTCCATGCTTTGTTCAGAATTTTCTCTAGTACAGTGCTATTGCCTTTGGTTTCTTGTAGAAAGACTAATGAAGGCTTTTCTTGCTGGATCATATTTTTTAACATTCGGTGTTTTGCAGGGTTGTTAAGCCCTCTCACATTCCATGAGATTAGCTTCATGAGGAACATTGGGGAAGAGATTTGAAGAACTTGGTAAGCTTGGGGAATCTACCAGAGTCCACCAACATTTCTCCAGTAATAATAGTCCTTTGCAGATCCGTTTTGCACCCACGTTTCTTCGAGTCTTTCAATATCTTTTTACCATCCCAAGGATTGCCTGCTTGAATGCCAAGATATTTGTTTTGATGTGCTCTAGCTAAAACTACTTCAAGTCTTTCGATCTCCTGAGGGGGTATATCACTGAATTCTTTCTGTCGACATGCCGCTTCCAGTTTGAGAATGTCTAGACCTCCCAAATCTACACTTTCTGGTTCCCTCCTCCATGTGTGTCGGTTTGTACTGTTCTTCCTCATCTGACTTTTGATGAATACTGAGAGCTAGAGCTACATCTATCTCCATGGTGGAACACCGTAGGGCTGTATCTGGAGCTTTTTTTTTATCATTGGAGGTTGAGATGGGGATGTTGTTTAGATTGGAGATTGAGGGTGTGGCTGAAGGATTTGGAGGAGGCGTAGGAGTAGAAGGGGAAGGAACTGAAGGTGGGATAAATGTGTGATCCTCCAAGTTGGTTTGTGAAGACAAGATTTCAAAACTATTCCGTGTTTCAGGTTTCCTGGGATCACCTGGAGCAATTGGAGGTTTCTTGGCATGCTTTCTGCAACTAGAGACCTTTGTAAATCCCTTAGCGCCTTTACTCGTCTTAGTTACAGGAGCTTTAGCCTGAATATTCAAAGGGCAGTCCCTGAAAAGATGGCCATGTTCATGGCACTTTCTGCATAAAAAAGGAACATGCTTGTAGTCTATTGTTTGGACCCATTCAAAATCATCATGAAACAGACCGACCGAATCCGTGAGTTTTTTGGCTAGATGAATGTGTACATAGATCTTGGCATAGGAGGTGTATCTTTGGGAATTGGTTTCCTCAGTGGCTTTGATGAAAACTCCTAGGCTGTTGCCAATGTGCTTTAAGGTCTCCTCGTTCCAGTATTCCAAGGGAAGAGAGTACATATGTATCCATACGGGAGCCCAATTGAAATCTTCTTTTTCTGGATTGAACCTTTCTTTCCATTCACGAAGATACAGGCCTATAGAGTTGAAGAAGTACAGACCTGCTTCGAAGATGCAAGTTTTGTCTTCCAGACAGTTGAAAGTAGTAGTGAATAAACCTTTGGGGACCAAGCTGCAGGGTGAATTTTCCTTTAGGCTTCCATTTGGAAGCGGTCCATCCATGCAAGGCCTTTTCAGTTGGCCAGAATCCGAGGAACTTGCTTATGAGTGCACGGTCCCTCATGTATTGGATTTGGTTGTTGATTCGATCACTGGGAAGATCTATTTTGATTCTCTCTGCAGACTTGGGAATGAACGTTGCAGAAGATGCTTTTGACCGTTACGCCGAGTTGTTCTGATCTATACCTTTGTCTTTGGCTGTCGCATGGCCTGCAGTAGAGTCTCCATTGTTGTCAATGATAGGATCCGTGTTGAGGGAGACATATGGGGTGGAGCCGGAGCCGGCTGGAACATCTGCGATTATTGGAGTGTCAGAGGAAGGAACTGATGTAGGAGGGGGGCTGAGCCCACCCCTCCGGAGGGCGGTTCCATGTTGAGAGGATCAGTGGTAGAGAAGGACAGGAAAGCTGAGGGCGCAGAGGAGATAGGTGGCGAGTCTACTCAGGAACCCTGGCAGGGGCAACATGACACCTCTGTTTACTCAGGAACCCTAGTAGCGGATGGCCTAGCAATGGAGTTGGAATATTATAACTATATGTGTGTTACAACACATAAGAAGACCCAATTTTAGCAAGAAATAAGTGGATGGATAATAGTATGGTACAACATAGAATGGAAATATCCTAGCATGAGAAATAAGGGTAAATTTCCCCTAATGGGAGGTAAACCTTCATGATCTTGAAAGCTGAGATCAATAGCTACAAGGTAGAGAATGAAAGGCTCATTAGAAAGCAAAAGGAGCATGTAGGGTCAAACACAATGATGTTATCACACCCATCTTACATGTAAGAATTTCTATAACATGCGTCAACCTATAAAGATATAGAGGAATGTCATGATGACAAGGCCAAAAAGGAACATCATAGTAATAGAGATAAAAGAAAGCCAATTTCATGTTAGCACTTTGGAGAGGCACATCTGAAGAAATAATTCCCTAAAAAATTGCAAAAGAAGAAGAATGATGTATTTCAACAAGAAGCACATGAACCAAAAACCAAAAACATTGGAGCAAGTGACTCAAAGAGGGAGATGTAATAGGGAGCATACCCTCAAGCTATTCGAAATATCCCTTCTTGAACTATTTAGAGAGGTACTATAATTTAGAGGTTGCAATAAACTTTAAATGAAATTTTGAGCATATGTTGGTGAAGGACCAATTGAACACTATAAATCAAGGGATTGAGGTTGTTGAGGACTAAGGAATAATGCTTTCCCTCTCTTTGTTGTTATTGTTGACTATGAATTTTTGTTTCTTTTTATTATTGACATTGAGCATGGCCATGTTGCTTCATGTCATTGTCTTGTGATTTTATTGTGGTATTTTCATTGATTCTGTTTTATTCTTGCTCCCTCTTGTGGTTGGTGTTGTAGAGGTAAATCCCCTCCGTGGACAGAGGCGATCCCTACTAGCCCAGACCAGGTCTAGCAACAATCATACAATGCTACCGCGCAAGTTCCTAATTGAAAATTAAAGACCGATGATGAGGGCCTACCTGGATTCCAATGCTAGTGCTTGTAGAAGAGTTGACGCTCCCGTTCCTTTTCTCTGACAGATCACGATCCCCACTATCTCCATGAATGGAAACCTGCACATATAAAGAACGACACAAACATAAGCATAAAATCCAATATATGCAACTATATATCAGTCAGAAAGGATATAACTCATCATTATCACAAAGAACAATAAGAGTGGAACCATAACAATAGTTTTTTATTAATGATAAACAAAGAAGAATACAACCATATTTCTGACGTCAGATCCTCCTTTGGCTGGGTGATCAGCAGCACATGTCTTGCAAAGATTTGTTGGGAATAGGAACAAGCTTCTCTCTCCTTGGTTATTAGACAAGAATCTCCTTACTTAGATTTGGCCTTATGGGAATGAAGAAGGCTCTTGCAGCATGAAGCTCTTGGTAACTTGACA
>APFE030630633.1:3581-41569 GCA_000404065.3 Pinus taeda | reverse complement strand
GATAGATCTTTCTAACGAGCTATCATACGCGTCAAACGGAGATCGTATGCCAAAGTTACGACCCCGGGAAATTGATGTACAAATTTACCCAAAACGGGGCCCACAATTTGGCGTTTCATCTTCTAAGGGTCGGTTTTGGAATGTGAAGGGTTTTCCATTGTTTCTCAATAATAAATAGGCCTTCGAGCCTCATTGTAACACAAGTTCAGAACAATTCAGAGACATGTAGCCGCACATCTCTTCTCAGAGATAAGTTACCATCGTCCTAGCTGGTTTATTTCCAATTCTGATTGTAAGCATATTTCGGTATTTTCCATTAATTAAATGAAGTGTTATTTCCGCTGCATCTCTTTATTTATGGTTATCGCATCTCTGTATTTATGGTTATCTCTGTAATCTATTGCGTTCCTGTTTAAATCCGGATCAACAATATTCATGGGATTGGCTTTATCACTAAAGAAGCTTCCATGAGAGGTGGCAAACCACTTCCCCTCTATGGAGATCCAAAGCCAAACCACCCAACTCAAGATAGATTTAGTCCAGGATTTTATTAGGATGAATCTTTCGTTGTTGGTTTGTTAAAAAACACCACTGATTATGGTTGGTGCGAGTGCGACTCTGTGACAGAGCGCCAATTGGCATGCCCTCTTTGGAGGATTTCCCCCATTGGTGCGAGTGTTGCAGTGTGGAACCGCGCCAATGGAAAAAACGCTATTTTTATGGGTTTTTAGCAGGAGATGTTTTCAGGGAAAATGAAGTTCATGTTCAGGGGAATGCAATGCAAGCGTTTGCAGGTCATGTCACTTCTCACAGGTCCCAAAATGAGTCCTCCAAGATGTGGGAGAGGGGTAACAGGGACGGTGACAAATTGTTGTGTAACAGTTGGTGTTGAATTGATTATTGGGTGTGGGAAGAAAAGGGAAGGAAAGAAACTTTGGAAGGAGAGCTTAAAAAGAAAAAATCCAACAAGAAGAGAAATTTCTTGATTAAATCCTATGCATATGATAAATGGCGGTAAGGGGGTAGAAGATGACGATAGAACAACTACAATGGACCTAGTTGAGTACACTTGAATAAAATGGAAAACAATGTAACAACCATTAAAATGGCATAAGAAAGGAGTTCCCTTAATGCAAATTAAGCATGGATGTTATAGATATATGTGTGTGTGTGTGTGTGTTCTGTGTTACTGATTATTGATTACTGGTATTAGAGCCTCGTTCCATTTCTAGTTACTAATTAACATGGATAGAATGATGGGATCATTTTATTTGGTTAATAGAACCAGTATAGATGAAGTAAGCAGTAGAGAAGCTGAATATGATATAGAATAACAACCTTTAATAGACCCATCCAAGTGGAACCCCCCTGAGCTCACAAGCTCCGAGGTCTATAAATATACTACTATGTCTGTACTTACAATGAAAATCATTCTTAAAGAAGTTGAATTAAAAATTTGCATCTTTGGAGAAGAAATCCAAATTATTGGGTTAAAACTATTTCAAGATAAGGAGCTAGAAAAATTTAAAGAATATGTAAAATCCAAAAAATATGCCTATATACATTTTGGAGGGATAAGACTTGGTTTAGTTCCATTATTCAGGAATGGAATAAATGCTCCAATCTTAGTAGAGCTATTCGACTCTAGACATCTAGATTATGAGCAGGCTAGAACTGGGTCCATACCAAGCAACCTAATTACAGAATGTCAATATGGTACTATTTATCGAAACTACACTCTGAGCATATCAGATAAACATCTGAAAGATGCATGGAAGTTAATGGTGGGAGTACAACATCTAAGAATGTTACCAGAGTTAGAATATTTTTCAATAATAATGCAAGCTTCTTTCCAGCTAACAAATATAGCTCACCCGAAAATGAAACAACCCATACTTAAAGATTGTGTCACTATAGGCTTAGTGACCATAGATGCCCAAGTGGTGACATATGAAGAAGTAGGATTACTAGAAACTTGGTACTTTGAGTATCAAGTTGCAAGTAAAGAATTAAAGAAAGAAAAACATCTGCAAAGGATAGTTTCATCTCAAGGAAATATTCAAATCATTCCTTCACGTTTAGATCAGATAGAAAGACCTATATTTTGACCACCTAGGTTATCTATAGATATCCCACAAACCTGGTAGACACAAAAAGGCCTAGTAGACCTAGCAGCAGTAGGTCAAACAGATCTGAAAGTAGAAGACGTCTGATTATTCACAAAGAAAAGCATTTCATGGCTAAAGAATTCAGGTTTAAAGGGATCATATTTCAAGAACAATCATTACCAAAGGGCTATAGGTCATTAAAAGACTCTATAAAATATAAATACTTCAGGAATACTAGTTCATCCTCAATACCCCCAGTACAGGAATGGTAGTTCCATAATAGAAGGTTTCACAAAGGTGGAAATGGCCACCTAAGACGAAATACTGCACAAACTGTGACAATAAATCACATTATCCAACTATAAGGGTGGATTGTGCTCCACTAATAGAACATGCAGCGACATCCCTAAAAGATTTAGAAGAATCTTATCAACTTTAAAATCATCTTTCTAATTGGTGTAATCATGCAGAGGTAGCCATAGATGATTTGGGGTGTCAAGCAAAACAATTTCTACAGAATATAAAGTTAATCCACGATAATCAAACTTTAGATAAACAAGAAAAGGATGAGTGAAGGAAGAAAAGAGAACTTAAAAAAGAAGAAGAAAAAGTCAAAATCTAACAGATTTGAAAATCTAGGTACAAGGCAGTCCCATAAAGAAGATTCCAAAGCTACAAGTTCTCAATCTATTGCCGAACCCAGTCAAATAGAATTATTATATTTTTCTTAGGGAGAGGGGTTAAGTAGAAAGTAACAACATTATTTGAATTTAAAAAAGGCGATTTGAAACTAGAAGATGCAGCCAAGAAATTTCCAAGCTTTATCAAGTCCAGTTTAAAAAGAGCACATGTTTTCCGTTCTGTCCCAAAGTACCCAAAAGTAGAAGAAGATCTAATGGCATCTAATAGTAATGGCTATATTTTAGATTTATATCATACAAACAACCCAGAATATTTGATCACGGTATGGATTGGTTCTTTATGGCAAATGCTATTAATAACCAAATTAGATAATGTTGCAATCTTTATTTTTGCAGAGAAAAGAATCACTGCAATAGTCTACACGTGGTGGAGAACAACACCACAAGAAGAAAGAGAAGAGGTCATAATGGCAGGATTAGAAGTTTTTGACAAATCACTTAGGACTCAATTCTATATATAGCCAGAGGAATCTAAGAAACATGCAATGGTGGATCTTCCCTGTATGGAATTAAAATATGCCAAAAGATTAGAAGAGTTCTCCAAAGAATATTTCAGGCTAGTAATAACAATAGAGCTAAGCAATGATTTATTGACTAAAGTCACATTTCTTTCAAAACTCCCACACAAAATAGGTGACTTAGTAATGAAAGATATATAAAAAATGGATAGAAAGCTACAAGCTATATATTGGGTAGATCTCATAAATCATTGTAAACAAAAACTAAAATATCTTTGCTGGCAGAAAAATGCTAAAGAAAATGCTACCAAGCCATCACAAGAATGTTGTAGAGAAATAATCCCATGGACTCCGATGAAAAGAACAAATCATAAGAAATGACACTTTGGGAAATACAGGATAAAATGGGTAGCAAATCTAGGGAAACCATTTCCAAAATACAGATACATAAAAAGAGGAAATGCTCCAGTCAATGATGAATGTTATTTTATCTGTAAGAAAAAGGACACTTTGCTGCTAAATGTCCTAAAAATACTTCATCAAAATTAAAAATATATGGAAATGGATGAATTTTTAGATACTTGGTTTGTTGTAGATAGTGAGGATGAATTCTCTGATGCATATATTCTATCTGAAATGGAAAACACAATAGAAGAAGAAGGTTTAGATACAAGTTAGAAAACGAATATTTGTATTGGATCAGATTGCGAGATAGAGTTTGAATCAGAAACCATTATCGAATACAACCAAACATAACTCATTGAAATGGATGACATATCAAAAGAATTAGAGGAAGAGGAGAAATCTGCAACAATGAAAGGAAAAGGAAAATAAGTGACATATATTCAAAGGCTCCAAGTTTTTTTCCAATTCCCAAGAACATTGGTTATTCTACCAACACAAATTTGTCCCAACAGTATGGCTTAGAAGCTTAAACGAACCTAATGAAGAAATTAGTCAGTGAAAATGATCAATTGTACATAACAGTAGAAATTCAATCAGGAAAAGATTGGGTTGAGGTAGATGCCTTCATCGATTCAAGAGGATCAAACAATTTGGCCATGCCACATTTGTTCAAATATTCATGGAAACCATTAAGGAACATAATAAATTCAAAAACCACTGGAGGTAATGTAACTCTCACCCATTATGTAGATAATATACCTATGAAGATAGGGTGAAGCATTATCAAAATCTCAGTGATCCGGTGTTATGATTAGTCCAATAGTCTAATACTCGGCATGCCCTTTATAACATCAATCCTCCCAATGACAATAAAAAAAAGGCAGTCTATATAAATAGAATTTCTTTACCAGAATCAGATGTAAAAAATAAAAAAAGACCTAGAAGAAAACAAAATATGAGGAAACCATAAAAGGATATAAATGATTGGTAAGAAGTATTGCGAAGATCTGAGGCAAAAGAAAAGCAACATCAGCTGAATAACACTATCAGAGAAGAAAATTGGTTAGACAAACAAAAGGAAATTAAAAAAAAATACTCAAGTTTTGTTCCAATGATCCCCAAGAATTTTGAGATAAAACAAGTCTAATGCAGGACATTGAAACACTCCATGATAACGGAGTGCAAGGAGGTTTTATTCCATGCACACCTCAAGATGAACAAGAAATGAAAGCTTAGGTAAAGGAACTTCTTAAACTAAATTTAATTGAAGAATCTACATCTCAATATTCATGCTCAGCATTCATTGATAGAAATCATGCAAAAGTGGTAAGGGGAAAATCCAGAATGGTGATTAATTATAAACCAATTAATGCAATCACAAAGGATTTAAAATATCCACTACCAAGCCAAGAGTTTATAATGAAGAAGATACAAAAGTCAAAAATCTTCTCAAAATTTGATATGAAGACGATCGACACAAAACAACATTCACTTTCCTGACTAGTTTCTTCCAATGGGATGTAGTTCTGTTTGGTCTGAAAGATGCACCTGCTTTCTTTCAACGAAGAATGGACAACATCTTTAGCAGGTATGATTTCATAATTGTATATATTGATGACAAATTAATTCATAGTGAAAATAATGAAGATTATATTCTCCATCTGTATATATTCATAAAAGAGGTGGAAGCACATGGCATTGTGTTATCAGATCGAAAAATAGAATTGTTCAAAGAAACTATTGAGTTTCTAGGAATAATAGTCATCAATGGAAAAATTCAGATGCAGTGCCACATTGTAAAAAAGATAACTAGTTTCCCAAATGAATTACAAGACAAAAATAAAATCCAAATATTTTTGGGATTTTTGAATTATGTACATAAATATATTCCTAAATTATCTGAAAAAACAGAAGCTATTAGAAAACACCTGAATGGAGGATGTAGAAGTTTAGTGACCAAATCAGTACAATAGATAAAAAAGGAAGCATAGAGCCTGCTAAAACTCAAACCTCCAGGAACATGACAATTAATTCTTCAGACAGATGCACCAAATGAATACTGGGGAGCAGTATTGCTTAAGAAAGGAGAAAATCAAGAAGAACAAACTTGTGCATATATATCAGGTGAGTTTTCTCCTAGTCAAAAGAATTATTTCACAACAGAAAAAGAAACATTGGCTATATTCAATGGAATCCAGGAATTTGAATTATAACTTACACCTGTCAAATTTTTAATTAGAACAGATTGCAAGAATTTTCAGTTTTTCTTAAATGCAAAAATTGGACGACAAATGGCTAGAGGCATATTACTATCCTAGCAAATATGGTTCCAACACTATGAATTTGAAGTTCAATGGATACCAGGAAACTCAAATTGGTTAGAATATTTGTTAACAAGAGAAATGAACAAGATGTTCAAACTCATATTTCATACTCAATCAAATTCTCTTTTTTAGATGTCGGGAATAGAAGATAGCCAAACAAAATTAGCACAAAGGCTTCAAATTTTAGAACAAAAATACCATATATTAGAGATTGAATAAGAAGGTTGGTAGGAATGAGAATGAGAAGAAATGAATGGATTAACAAAATCAGACGTTATAAAACAAAGAACATCAGTACTCAACTAGGAATCAAGGACGAACTCTGCAAAATTTACCCCTGTCAAGCGATGAAGGTAAAAAACTTATTTAGATCACTCATAAATTTCTTTTCTATCACATGGACACCACAAATGATATAGATTATAAAAGTCATCAACTATTATTAGTTAGTCGAATGTGTAGATTTTGGAATGGGGATATATAATTCATCCAAATTTTTAGATCAAGAAAGTATTCCTATCCAAGAAGAAATAGCAAAATGGCTTATATCATTAAGAATCCCAAATATTTGGGAAGAATTAAATCAGGCTTTCCATCAAAGTTGGGGAGAAGACTATGCAGTAGATGACAACTTTCCCATGTTTAATATTCTAGAACCTCATGCCAACTAGATAATAAAGGATGTAAGATGCATAAAAAAGAGAGAGATAAGAATACCTCAAAACATTGAAAGATCTCTGAAATATTTAAGGATGACATCTACACCATGGGAAACCATTGGTTTAACAGATGAGTTATCATTTAACCCATTTGATCAGTTATGGGAAAAAGTAGGAACATTAGAAAGAGCCTTCAGAGTGGTTAACAATAAACAATTAATTCAAGATGTTTTAGAATGGTTTCGAACCTTTCCAAAAAAGGAATTATCTCACAAAAAGGATATTATCCAAGAAGCATAAAGAATAATTGGAAAATATAGAACAATTAGATTAATTATCAATGTCAAATCCTTAATCACTTTAAGAATTTGTTCATGAAATTGGAATGATGATACATTATGTTTGATCTGCTTGATGTTAACCTCAGAAAGTTGTAGCCATGTCATGTTTGATAATCAATGGCTTAAAGGAAAAGACATAAATCTGCAATGTATGCAATGGACAAAACACTCAATTGATAAAGAAATTGATTTCTCTGATCTTGATGGAATAGAAGTACCTGTCAATCATGTCAAATATCTAAATGCTGATAAAAGTTGGATTCAAAGTTTTGAAATAGACAACGTAGCACATGCAGATGCTCTATGAAAAAAACAAAGATACGACATGATGGGTAAATAAAAAAAGATCGAAACCAGAAAACCAGTCAAAACTAAATAGGTTGATCCAACACCGCCATGCTACGAAGATGCTCAGCCAGACCCCATTCTGGAGGAAGTGGATATCAAATATATCCTAGAGGCTCTAGAAAGACAAAAGGTGGAAGACCCCGGTAAGACTTGCAATGACTGTGGAATGGATATGTGCATTTGTGATTACAGTCACAGTGAATAAAGTTGTACATAAGAATATTTACTTTTGTAAAAGAATTATTGAGTAGACATTATGTGCGTAAGATTCCCAACAAGAGCCTTAATCATTCTAGATGCTTAGTTTAGGTTTGAAACCCAGATTTCAGATCTAAAGAGACTTCTCTGGTCTATAAATAAGTGTTTTGAAACAAAAGACAGACATCGTTTCAGAGTGAGCTCTCTTATGTTGTTATTCACATGGTATGTACATTTTTCTTGATTTAATATAGAAGCCTTTTGGGCCTCCTATCTGAGGACAGTTTTGTAAGGTGAAAATGAAGACCTGAGGAGTGGTTGTGCTTCACATCTCTCGATGAGAGAATTATCCCGGTGTTCATCTTTCTATTTTTCCAGTAAGTTTTTCTGAGTTACTGATTACTGATTATTGATTATTGATTACTGATTATTATTTTGGGTGCTAGTAAGTTGTTCTGAGTTAATGATTGTTGATTATTGGTATCGGAGCCTCATTCTATTTCTGGTTACTGATTAACATATATAGAATGATTAAATAATTTTATTTGTTAATATAACCCATATAGATTAAGTAAGCAGTAGAGAAGTTGAATATGATATAGAAGAACAACCTTTAATACACCCATTGAAGTAGAACCCCACTGAGCTCACAAGCTCCCAAGTCTCTTTAGATACTACTATGTTTGCACTTACAAAGAAAATCATTCTTCAAGAAGTTGAATTAAAAATCCACATCTCTGGAGAAGCAACCCAAATTGTTGGGTTAAAACTGTTTCAAGATGAGGAGCTGGAAAAATTTAAAGAATATGTAAAATCCAAAAAATATGCCTATATACATTTTGGAGGGATAGGACTTGGTTTAGCTCCATTATTCAAGAATGGAATAAATTCTCTAGTCTTAGCAGAGCTATTTGACTCTAGACATCTAGATTATGAGCAGGCTAGAATTGGGTCCATAACAGGAAACTTGATTACAGGATGTAAGTATGGTACTATTTATCCAAACTACACTATGATCCTATCAGATAAACATCTAAAAGATGCATGGAAGTTAATGGTGGCAGTACAAAACCTAAGAATGTTACTAGAGTCAGAATATTTCTCAATAATAATGCAAGCTTCTTTCTAACTAACAAATACAGCTCACTCGAAAATTGAACAACCCATACTTAAAGACTGTGTCACTAGAGGCTTAGTGACTGCAAATGCCCAAGGGGTGACATATGAAGAAGTAGGATTACCAGAAAATTGGTACTTTGAGTAGCAAGCTGCAAATAAAGAATTAAAGAAAGAAAAATGCCCACAAAGGATAGTTTCATCTGAAGGAAAGATTCAAATTGTTCCTTCACATTTAGATTATAGAGAAAGACCTATATTTCGGCCACCCAGGTTATCTATAGATATCCCACAAAACTTGGTAGACACACAAAGGTCTACTAGACCTAGTAGTAGTAGGCTAAACGGATCTGAATGTAGCAGCCATTTGATTATTATAAGTATCAGTTATTGGTTTAAATAAATTTTGGTTAAGTTATCATTTGATATGGTTTAGTTATGGTTTAATATATTATGTTGTAAAGTTTTATGATTACCTCATATGAATCATGTGTGCGCTATAAGTGAATTAATGAACTACCAAGAATAAGTATATGAGGTTGATTGCATATAAATGAAATAGTAACATCTTAACTCATAAAGCATAGAAATAATATAATGCAGCTAAATACCTTATGAACAAGGTCATTTTGGTGACACTATGTTGTAGTGGCTACAACAACCTCCAAAATTTTGGCCTGCATCCAATTTCGAAGCCTCCCTTCACTTTTTACTTGATATTTGCAGGCAACCAGGCTCACCTCATGAGCTCGCATTGTGTCTTTACACCCCCATTTCTTTATTGTTTGACGGACAACTTTTTACATGTTGGTCACAATGTCACACTTGCAACCATGTTTTTCTCACACACAAGGTCCTGCTTTGTGTGTACAAGTTGTATTCACTATGTGAACATCTGTCACACTAACACAAAAAGTTGTATGCCATATCATGCAAGTATCTTCGCGATCATTCAATGATCTATCACAAGCATTGTGCTTGTTGCTCGCACTGTCAGTCGATCATGTTGAGGATATGTGTCTTGATGGTCTGAGGCATCTTGTCATCAAGTCATGTTGAATGTGTGTTTGCATGGTCATGTATGGAAAAAATCACTCACTCACACACTTAGCCATTTTTTTGAAGTTTTGACAATTAGATCACCCTCTAACAATTGGACCTCCATCGCCAAATCAACTCAACTAAATATCACCGAAAACAATGCAGAAGTGTCCAACAATCCATTTCAATTTGTGTTACTCGCAAGCTAATCAACCAATCCTCCTGCTGGCCAAACAGAGAGTTTGACCAGGAAGTAACCCTGGGACTCACTCCTCTCAAAAATTGCGCAAAATATGTAGACATTTCTTGCTTTACTGACTGAGGAAATTGTGCAAATAGGTCAGACAGAAACCCAGTGTCCATCCCTGTCTCCCTTAAAACATTGTGCAGTTTTTCCAGCTAGCCACCCAATCAAGTGACTGACTACTCACCCACGAAACTACTTAGATTTCATGAGAAAGCCTCTCAGCTAGCCAACATCCCACTGAGCTCAGAAACTGTGCAATGTTGGATTGTGTTATATTCTTTCCATGACTAACCTACATAGTGAATCGAAGGCTTAGAGGGGGGGCAGAGCCCCCCTTTCATTGCACCAATTATGCAGCGGGGGGGTCACAGGGGGCGGCAACCCCCCCTATCTAGGGGGTTAGAGGGGGGCAAGTAGCCCCCCTCTACGGGGTCTGGGACAGCGCCTTGGGAAATTTTTTTTTGAAACCTTATATTAGGTTGGGCGAACCTACCTGTGGCTTTCAGTCCATGGTTTTGGACACTATGGTTTTTGGTCCATGGTATTGGATGATTCGGCATGTATAAATATGTATTGTAACATTGAAAGGAATATAATGAAAAATCAAGCTGGTAGTCTCGGTTTTGGGATCCATGGGAAAATCTTTGTGTATAGGTGTTTTATGTATTATGCTCTCACATTATTTATTTTCTATGTTTTAGAATTCGTATGCAGGTAATTTCTATATGGGGTTAAAAACTACAATTGGTATTAGAGTTGTTTTGGCTTCAAGGGGACACCTTTGCTGCTGAGGGGTTTCGCTCAGGCCTGTGGCAGACCCTTTTCAATGGGATATCTATTGTATCGATTCTGGTGGTGAAAGAAGATGGTGAGTATTGGAAGGATAGAGATCAATGGATTTAATGGTCAGAGTTTTGAGTTATGGAAACTCAAGATGGAGGATTTGTTGGTGGATAAAGATGAGTGGATCGCGGTAGATCCAGGTACTAAACTAATGGGAGTATTTGATGAAGAATGTAAGAAGTTGGATCGAAAGGCAAAGAAAACAATATGATTATGTGTCTGAGATTTAGTATTGCTAAATGTATCAAGGGAAGCTACGACAAAGGCTTTATGGGACAAGTTAGGGACTTTGTACCAATCTAAGTCTCTGGTGAATAAATTGTTCCTATGGATAAAGATGTATAACCTGAGGATGAAAGATGGAGACTTGGTGACAGAGCATCTTAATGCATTTAATAATTTGGTAAGTCATTTATCATCTGTTGATATCAAAATTTTAGATGAAGATAAGTGCATTAGTTTTTTGTGTTCTCTACCAGATTCATGGGATAGTCTGGTTATTGCAATAGGTAGCAATGCAATTGCTTTGTAGTTTGATGAAATAGTCTCAGCCTTACTAATAGAGGAGATGAGACAAAAAAATATGGAGAGCCAAAATGGTGATGCCTTCTTTGTATGAGGATGGTCCGAGAACAAAAACAAAAATAAGTCATCGAGTGGGAGATCCAAATCTAGAGGGATATCTAAATCTCCAGGAAAACCTGTAAGGGTGGTGTGCTATAAATGAGGAAAGGAAGGGCACTACAAAAGGGACTGTAAATCTAAAGCTCCTGAAAAAGGAAAGGGATTGATGATGCTCCTTCTGTAGAGGTGAAAACCACCCTAGATGAAGGTGGGGATGTGTACTTGGCTTCTCCAAGTACACATGTAGATCATGAGGCATGGTTGATTGACTCAGCTACATCCTTTCACTTCACTCCCCATAGAGAGTGGTTCTGCGAGTATGAGAAATACGATGGTGGTGATGTATTCTTAGGGGATGATAGGAAGGCTAGATTTGTTTGTCGTGGAAAAGTAAAGTTGAAGTTGCAAGGTGGAAGGGTTAGAACACTTTCGAGTGTTCTGCACATTCCTGCATTAGCGAGAAATCTGATTTCTATAAGAAAGATGGATGATGCAAGTGTAAAACCAGTGTTCAAGAAGGACACCTACAAGATGGTTTGAGGACCATTAGTATTGATAACAGGAGTTCGGACTGGAACTTTGTACAAGCTACATTGTAGCACTGTTGTTGATGGGTGCAATAGTTTTGTGGTTCTTGAAAGTGGAGTAGAAAATCTAGTGGTCTCTAGAGGGAAGACCATGCTGTGGCATCAAAGGCTTGGACATATTGGAGAGAAGGGCCTTTGAATACTTCATGGTAAAGGCATGGTAGAAGGTATGAGTAATACCTCTCCGGATTTTGATTTCTGTAAAAATTGTGTATATGGGAAACAGAATCGGGTGAGTTTCCCCTCTGGTGGTAAGAGGGAAAAACAAATATTAGAGCTTGTGCAAATGGATGTGTTTGGACCTGTGAAGGTTCCATCACTGGGTAAGTCTGTGTACTATGTATCATTTATTGATGATTTCTCAAGGAATACATGGATATGCTTCCTTAAGAATAAATTTTAAGTCTTTGACAAGTTTAAAGAATTTAAGGCTCCGGTGGAAAATCAGAGAGAGAAGAAGATAAAGGTGTTGAGGAAATATAATAGTGGAGAGTTTTGCAATAAGGAATTTGAAGAATTCTATAAGAAGTGTGGTATAGCATGGTAGAAGATTACTCCATATAAACCTCGGCAAAGTGGAGTTGCAGAAAGATTGAACATGATGTTGATGGAAAGGGCAAGAAGCATGCTCAGTGGTGTTGGGTTATGACAGGAATTCTGGGCAGAGGAAATGGACATAGCATGATACCTAATCAACAGATCACCTTCATCGGCATTGGAGGATAAGAGTCCAAAAGAGGTATGGACTGGTAAGAAACCCTTTCTTTCACATCCGAGGGCATTTGGATGTGATGCATATGTACATGTTCCAAAGGAGAAACGAACCAAGTTGGATAGTAAATCTAAAAAGTGCATCCTTATTGGGTATAAGGATGGTTTAAAGGGTTATAGGATTTGGAACCCAGTAACAAGGAAGGTTGTGTACAACCGATATGTGGTGTTCAAAGAGGTGAAAGATGTTATTAAACATGAATTCCAACCAAAGGAACCTGAGAAGACAAAGTTTGAGATAAAGGAGGAAGAATTAGACTCTACAATAGAAGAGGAATCAAAAGATGAAGAGCCACAAATTCCAAGTGTAAGAAGATCAGTTCAAGAAATAAGGTAGCCAGAATAGTCCAGGAAGCAATAGATTCAGAGGATGGAAAACCCTAGAAAGAGGCCATGGTTGATGAAATGGATATTTTCACAAAAATGAGGCTTGAAATCTGGTGGAGTTGTCGGCTAGAAGGAAACCCATTGGCAGTAAATGGGTGTTCAAGAAGAAGATAAATGCAAAGGGAAAGGTGGAGAAATACAAAGCTCAGTTGGTAGCGAAAGGTTATTCCCAGGTGCCGAGAATTGATTTTGGTGATATTTTTTCTCCTGTTGCCAAGGTAACTTCTATTAGATTACTTTTATCTGTTGTTGTTGCTTTTGATTTTGAGGTAGAACATATGGATGTGAAGACAACATCTCTTCACAAGGATCTGGAAGAGGAGATCTACATGAAGCAACTTGAAGGCTTTGTGGTGAAGGGTAAGAAAGAACTGGTATGCAAGTTAAAGAAGTCTCTATATGGGTTAAAACAGTCACCAAGGATGTGGTATTAGAAATTTGATACATTTAAATGGGGACTTGGCTTCACCAAAAGCAAAGCAGATCACTGTGTGTATTTTAAATTAATTGGTGACTATGTTATTTATCTGGTCTTGTACGTGGACGATATGTTGCTCTTTGGAAATGAAAAAGAAATTATCCAGGGTTTGAAGACCCAATTGTCCTCAAATTCAACATGAAAGATCTTGGTGCTACAAACCATATTTTGGGCATGAAAATTAAAAGAGATCGGGCAAAAAGGAAGCTCTGGTTAAACCAGAGGAAGTATGTCGAGACAATACTGCAGAGGTTTAATATGCAGGATAGTAAACCCGTGAAGGTTCCTATTCATGTAGGTGTAAATTTATCTGTTGAACAGTGTCCCAAGACACAAGAAGAGGAATAGGATATGTCCCATGTTCCATATGCAAGTGCAGTCTGTAGCCTGATGTATGTAATGGTCTATACTAGACCAAACATTGCACATGTAGTGGGAGTATTGAGCAGGTTTATGTCAAAACCAAGGAAGAAGCATTGGACAACAGTGAACCAAGTTTTAAGTATTTGCGTGGCACTAGTGATTATGGTTTGTGCTACCAAGTAAGACCAGTATTGGACAAAGTTTTGGATATTTGTGGCTTTGTTGATGCAGAATAGGCTGGAGATTTGGATCAAAGAAGATCTACAAGTGCGTATGTGTTTAACCTATTTGGAGGTGCAGTCAGTTGGATGAGTAAGAAAAAATCTATAGTGGCACTATCAACTATAGAGGCAGAATACATGGCAGCCACTCATGCAAGCAAGAAAGCAGTTTGGTTGCAGACATTGTGTTCAAGTATGGGGTTAGTACAGGGAGCTATAAGGATAGACTGTGATAGCCAAAGTGAAATTTTCTTAGCAAAAAACCTTGCTTATCATTCAAAGACAAAGCACATTGATGTTCAATATTACTTTGTGAGGGATATGATAAAAGACAAAAAGGTGTTACCAGTAAAGGTGGACACTTTGAAGAATACTGCAGATGCATTGACAAAATCTATGAGCTCTGATAATTTCTCTTGGTGTAGAGAACAATGGGAGTTTCAGGGCTGGAGGAATGACTAAGCTCTCTTGTGGCCCCTTGTGGAAAGAAAACAACAACTGGGAGAATTTTGGGTTGTGTTATATTATGGAAAGAAAATATTTTTTTGGATCCTATATTAGGTTGGGAAAACCTACCTATGGTTTTCGGTCCATGGTTTTGGACGCAATGGTTTTTGGTCCATGGTATTGAATGCTTCGACATGTATAAATATGTATTGTAACATTGAAATGAATATAATGAAAAATCAAGCTGGTAGTCCTGGTTTTGGGATCCAGGGGAAAATCTCTGTGTATATGTGTTTATGTGTTATGCTCTCACATTGTTTATTTTCTGTGTTTTAGAATTTGTATGCAGGTAATTTCTGTACAGGGTTAAAACCTACACATAAATGTGTTCAGCAGGTCAACCTCCCAACAATTGTCTATTTTTTGTCACCAACAACCTTGTAGCCAGCTCCCTCTAGGAATTGTGCTGTTTTTGCTGCCAAGCATCCCATAGCCCACTACCAGCTCCATCTAGGAATTGTGCAGTTTTTTCTACCAAGCATCCCACAGCCTACTGCTAGCTCCCTCTAGGAATTGCATAGTTTTTGCTGCCAAGCCTGCTTCAGCACACTGCTTCCTCCCTCCAGTAATTGTGTATTTTTCTACCAAGCCCCTCTGTTGCCCGCACTACTTCCCTCCAGAAATTGCACAAATATGCCCTCCAAGTGTGCTAGATCCCACAGATAGTCATTGTTGATTTGGATTGTCCATCTCAGTCTCCTAGTGACTTCTGCAAATTTTTCACCAGTAGTACCCAGAGCCCGCATCCCAGCCTGAAACTTTCCTTGCGCAGTTTCATAGCCTTGCCCTCTCTCCCAGTCACTTGTATCTGAAAGTGAATAAAAATGCATCATTGTAGACAAGGATGTTTGTGGATTTGATGTCGTCTTGTCATGAGTGATTGCTAATACAACTATATGGATAAGACATGACACGACAATAGATGGGATGAACAAGGAGAGCACATGCAAAGAGATATATTCATGAATAGATGAATGAATGATGCATGTGAGGAGATTTTTTCACAAATGGATGAACATCTCAAGCATGCCAAAGAACAAGAAAAGGAGCAACCTGCACATGCAACATCAAGAGAGAAAAAAGACCATAGAAGACTCTAAACACCTTGTCGTGTGGAGGTGAAGCTGTGATACACCAAGAGCGCCACCATCAGTCAGCAACATTGTAGCTTAGCATGGACACCAGTAGTAGTATGGACATACTAGCACTATTGTGTCGAGTCGAGTCATCGGCTATGTTGGCCACATCGCTACTGTGGGCCATATTGTGTAAATTAATATAATGTAACGTGGAAGTCTAGGGGACCTAGACGTCATACAAAGATTCATGTAAAGTTGAAGAGTCAAATAATTCAAATAATCATGAGGGAAGTTGAATAGTCACAAGGGCCAATTTTTCCCTTGGCTATAAATACCCCCTCATTTGGACATGCAAAGGACTTTTCACCTTGGCTCCTCCCCACATAGCCTTGAGAGTATATAGTCTTTTCTTTGAGGAGCGAGTAATGGCTCCAACACCCCATTCACGGAGTTAGTCATATATGGTGTATCGATGTGTCTTGGAACTTTCACTTAATTCATAAGCCTGATAACAGGCCAGCACATTTTCACGCATGTATTGTAACTGTTCTAACAACTAATCTTGAACATTTGTATTGTATGTTGCTTTAACCTGTGTTAAAACAATTGAAACCTTTTAGTTCCTCTAATGCATATATTGATGAAAATGTTTTGTATAAGTTGTTAAGGTTGTCCTTCCTGCATGGGTTGCATCACCAAACATCAGACAAAACCTTTCACATAAACTTGTTATAACGACCATTGCACTCACATGGGCTGCTCCGCTGGGTGTGTTGTGAATTTTGCATCCATGTGGACTGCTCCTCTGGAAGATGTGCATGTCATGTTGTGTTGTGTGTCTCTGACAAAGTTGGGACTTTTTCCCCTTTGACTAGAGACACACTTCCATCCTCTCTCTCTTCGGTGAAATAAACTTGACACAAGTAACACTATCATTCACCAAGAAAGCGAACCTCGAAGACAAAGTAGACCACTCTCTTGTGCTAATAAGAAAGAGCTAAGGAGAATATTTAAGATAATGGAAACCGTTCCATCATACCGAATGGGATGCCTACACCAAACGGTGTGAGGTCTAGGTTGGACTTAATACTGGGGAGATCCCTTGAATGTTGGCGGGTCCAACACCATCAACATTTCTAGTGCTATAAGGAGGCCCACTATATTTATGGTTGAATGTCCTCTCACACCAAGTCATCAATCATCTGGTCAAGGAAATAACTCACACTCCCTCTCACCTATGAATGACTCTGAAGTTGGTTACTCCTCACCGCCCAGACGTGAACACAAAATTTCATATCAACACCTCCAGTTTTTCCATCTCATCACTAGTTAGTTTGCAAAAGAAGACAGATTGGTCCTAGTAATACAACATCTTCCATAAACATCAAAAAGCCAAAAGCCACTCCCACAGGGCTTATTGTATCATTGGTGGAAGAAGTAGTCCTTGCCACACTTGAAGGTCTGGCAGAGGTTATTGAGAATGGAGAGGAACCTTTAGTCTTCGCATAGGGATAACGAGACACCCTCATGATCTTGGGCTTAGGCTTTGTTATAGGAGGCATAGGCTAAGGTAACGGAGAAGGTGGAGGCGGAGACGAACCAGCAAACTCAGAGTTGAAACTATCAAATTCTAAAGAAGAGGATGAAAATGAAGAGCAAGAAGACATGCCTGACCAAAATATGGAATGGATGACTCAGGGACCATTAGCTCTCCTGGGTAATTTGCACAAGATGCCGAAGTGGTTGGAGAGAATGATCACAAAGTTTGACCCTAACAAAAAACTGAAGGCTGAAGATCACTTGGACAACCTCCACCTACAGCTGTGAACCGTTGAGGTACGTTACGATGACATTGCATGCAGATTGTTCCCATGTATCGTGGATGGTCACGCAGCAGCATGGTATCACAAACTTCCTATAAAATCCATACATAAATGGCGTGCGTTCAAATGTATGTTTCAGGCAAAGTTTGTTGATGACAAAACCCTAGCCATGTTACTCAAAAAATTTGGAAGCCTAAATATGGATGGGGAAGAAAAGGTAAAAGATTTAAATAAGAGGTTTCTATGCATATTGAATAAGTTTGTAGTGGACAAGAAACCTCATGACTCCATCATTGTCGATTACTACATGTACTCACTACCAACCAACATTGCACAGTTCATCAAATGAGCCGTGAAACCAACAATGTTAGAAAATAGTGAAGAGGCAATCATTGTTGAAAATGACCTAAGTGCGATTGG
Source organism: Pinus taeda (assembly GCA_000404065.3). Taxonomy (NCBI): domain Eukaryota; kingdom Viridiplantae; phylum Streptophyta; class Pinopsida; order Pinales; family Pinaceae; genus Pinus; species Pinus taeda. The sequence goes on along the minus strand of APFE030630633.1, from coordinate 23,520 downwards.
ATTCATTGTTTTGGGAAGTTTCAGTGTCTTTGGATAAATGCCTAATCCCCTAGACTAGTAGCAAAGTCTAGAACAATAGTACAAAGCATTCCCTACATTTGTTATAACCAATAGATTAAATAAGATAGTAAAGAAGCATACCTGTAGCTTTCACTTACTCCTTGTTTCGCTTGACCAATTCTGTCACTCCTTTTGGTACTTAATCCATTTGAAAATTACCTACACATAGATAGAAGACAAAAACCGATCAAAGCATATGATAATGATCTATTTATTAAACATAGAATGGAATCAACTTCATAATACACATATGAAAGCATCAATGAAGAATACAAACATATGGAAAAGGCTTTTAACACTTTATTAGTAAAAAGAAGAGTTACAACCCAACTTGCTTGATTCAGCATCACTCCTCTAGTTCAATCCCATCGTCTCCTCATAACAAGCAAGACATTTTTACATCATTACAATACTTGAAAGCAACTGAAGTCTCATACTAACAACATCTCCCTATAGTTCAATGATCTCTAGCCACTGATCACTTAGATGAGTGGTATTTTGTATAGGTGAATGAAGGAATTTATGCCATAAATGGTGATAATGAATGCCCTCCCAAACTTAGAATTTAGTTCCATGGAGGAAGGGATAAAGGGGTTGACATTCCTTAACTCCCTACCTCATCCAAATTCAAGCTCAAAGGAGTAGATAAACATGGGAAGCTTCAAGATGCACTCAATGGATAAGAATATTCCCAAACCCTAATGAAATTTCCCTCAAATTCACCCAATGCAGGCCAAAGAGTTCTCAAGTGTGCTGCATAGCACCCATGTTGTGTACTGGACTGCACTGCAATGCACCCTGATGAAGACCTGCCTGCACTGATCTTCTAAGAGGAATTTTTTGGATGATTTCAGACATGGAATCTCTTGGGAAGGAGGCATTATGATGGTTGAGTTCATTTAGGGCATGTAACAACTGAATTAGGGTATGATGGGCCCTAATAGTATTGATCTATAAGTTGGGGTTGATGTGCCCAAATGGATCTGTAATAGCTTCCCCTTAAAGCATGAAGTTGTAAACATGTATGTCGAGTGAAATACTTTATCATGTGGAGAGGAGGTTTCAAAGCGGAAGGCGACTTGCATCAATTACAATACATATATCATGATAATTTGATTTTTTCTCATGAACTACTGAGGGAAGGCATACCCATGCTTAGCTTATAAAATTTCATTACATGTACAAATATAGTCATCTACAGATATAGACCCATGAATGGATGACCATGAATGTAAGGCCATTGTACTAATTTAGTACTCCTAAAAATAGTGCAGCTCGGATGGATGAAACTAGATTCGGGGTCTTCATTCTCCTTCAATCTTTCACTCAAGTACAAGTGTAAGCATGTGAATCAATGATTTGAAGTCAAACATGGGAAGACATCATCTGATTACCAACCAATGATGTAAGTCATTCACAGACATGAGAGGAATCATTGATAATGATAATGACCCTCAAGGTACTACAGTACATTTCGCATGGTGTGAATAAATTATTTGATGTCAAACATCTTACAAAGTCTTTCGGTCAAAGGCCAGTGATGTCAACCTATCGCCAGAAGCGAGAAACCTGGCATTGATGTATGCAAGCCTCAAGGTACTCAAGGGGTGTTTCTAAGTCAACTTCTTGGATGATGTGCTGATGTCGACAAGAAGCGACTCGTCACAGGAGGGCCTTGATGTATCCCACATTAATGACACAAAACGGGGTAAATGATCTTGGAGATGAAAAATCGACTGGCAACAGAAGGTTCAGGAATGACGGTCATGAAAATGAAGGTTTACGGTATTGCAAAGGATGAAGTTTGAACTGAATGACTGATCTTGAACATGTCGGTGACACTAAGTTGAATTTGTAGGATTGACCCAAAACAATGTAATGGATGGTATGATAGACCAATGGTGTGATAACATCAAGCTAAATGACCCAACCCACATAGTCACTATGATGAGGTGAAATTGTCATGTTCAACAGCGACTTGCTACCATAAAGTGTTTTCCCCTTTTTCCAATTTTCCCCAGTCATTCCTGACCAATACCTCTTTATTTTTATCAAGCTTGAGGAGGATAACATATCCTTGTTATATAATTTCACAATTTGGGAAAATCCATCACTATTTGATGTTTTAACGAGTCTAGCGAAGGTGAAACTCAGTCTTGTCTAGATGGACAAGTTTGTTGCTATTTGATGTTTTTAACAAGTTTAACAACAAAGATAACTCAGTCCTTTTCATGTTTAGATAGTTTGAAAAGGAATGAAAAGGAAACTCCAAAAGTTATTTTTCGTAGGTTAATCTCTCAAGTCTGAAAAAGCATAAAATAATATAGGAGAGATATCGTTCCAATCCTTTGACATTCTGGAAAGGACAAGCACTCAAAAATATTTTCATGTTTAGAGAGTCTGAAAAGAGCTTAAAGAGGACTCCACTTTGAGGAATGAGTGGTGTCTAGGGTACAAACTAGTTCCGGTGATGTTGAAACTTCTCAAAACATGTTGATGTATTTGAAGAGGCTGGCTAATAAGACCACTCATTGCAATTGTTCCTCAAAAAGGCTAAAACAACCAAGTGAAAGCGTATGATCGGCCAAAGAGATGGTAGCGAAGGGATGAAAACAACCAAGGCTCAACTGACTAAAGAGGCTAATAGAATGGAAATCACTAGGGTTAAAAATGGAAAATGGGTTCATTTTTACACAAGCTTGAACCATAGGGAACTATGCTTGGGTTCATTTTCATTTTTTACACAAGCTTGAAACAGAAACTATGCTTGGATTCAATTTCATTTTTACACAAGCTTGAAACAAAAAACTATGCTTTAATTGGTTTACATGCCCCCAACATGATGAAAGGGAAAGTCTCATGTAACCAGAAGGAAGTCATTGTGGTGAAGTAAGGAAGTTATCCAAAGCCTTTTTTTCTTCATCCAGATAGGGACAAACGTGAATGGGATGATTCCCTTCACATAAACTACAGGGAAACTTAACTTTACCACTAGGTGCATGCCCCCCAAGCTTCATTACATTCACCTAAGTAGATTACTTGTGGCTATCAGGTGGATGGAATGAAGGTTCATATACAAGATCAAATGAAAGACTCGACTGGGATTTTATGAGATCTACTCAAAGACTTGACTTGGAACTTTTCTCCAGGGGACCTTATTCATTTTTTAATGAGCTTGACACAAGACAAGGAAATATGCTCATATTCCTTGTTTCATTTTTTAACGAGGATGACACAGGACCAAGATCTATCCTCATACTCCTTGTTTCATTTTTTAATGATGTTGATAAAAGACAAAGAACTGTCCTCATGGGCCTGTTTCATGACCCATACGAGGTCATGAAGGAGAGTTCTGGTTCCAATGCCCCCAGTACATGATGTACAACATTGCTGAATTGATCGTTATTTGATGTAGGCATGGAATAGGTTGCCACATAATTAACCCTTGGCGGGGATGATACCATTGGTACGAAAGGACCATTTAGGGAAGATGGTTGATTGGAATCCATATTTGGACCAGGAAATGAAAGCTGGTCAATGGTGACAATTCTACCTTCATGCGGGAAACAAATCACTCGAAAGAGTGTTGAAACAGTAGCTCCCATGTTATAAACATAGTCACACCCAATAAATAAATTGTAATCTAAAAGGCCTGGGACTACCATCACATTCAGATAAATCATTTTCCCTCCCAAAGTAATAGGTAACTGAGGGAGGATCCATAATGGTTGACTGGTTCCTCTATTAAAAGCCAACAGATTCAGGGTAGCTTGCATAAGCGGCAGCAAACCGAGTGCTTGCCAAGCATTTGAGGAAAGGATACTCACTGATGCACCTTCATCTATAATAGTGCCAAATATAATCATATTACAAACCTGTACTATGATCTGGAAAGGCATATAAGAAGGAAGACAGAATCCTGCTAGTCAGTTCTAATCAAAGGAAGTGACTAGACTACTTGGAGGGTGTACCATAGAAATGGGATAATTAACCCCTTGAGTTATGAGAACTGGAGGATTTTCCTCCTATCTTGATGGATCAGGAGGACTTCCCCCAAGCTCATTAGAATCTGAAGAAGGAAAAAGAACTTGAGTGGTATCATATTCACTCTCTTCGGGAAAGGTACGATTTATTGAAGGTGAAATCGGGTCAATTGTCACCTTGACCTGTTGATTTGGGTTGGTTATAGACTCATAGGATTCACTTTCAAAGAGAGTAATTTCAACCGACGATTGATTTTGGTTAGTCAATTCATCAACTAGTGAAGGATGTAGGGAGAGTTTCTTGTAACCAGATGGAAGTCACTACGGTGAAGCAGGATGGTTATCCAACACTCTTTTGGCTTCATCCATATAGGGACAAAGGTGAATGGGGTGATTCCCTTCACATAACCTACAAGGAAACTTAACTTTTCCCTTCTTTCCATGAACTTTACTACCACTAGCTGACAGTGTGTCACCAAAATGATCTCCGGAAGTTGATGACAAAGGATGATGTGAATGGGAGGACCATTCTCCTAAGATCTAAGGAATATTGGGACAATTTCAAAGAATATGGTATCCCACACAAAGTTTTCATGGATATCAAACTTTTTGAGGCTTGACGGATGGTTTCTCATCAGATGCTACATTCAAAGCAATGGTTGCCTGATTTCCCCTCTGCTGAATTTGCTTCTTCTTCTTCTTCTTAGCCACCTAGTTACTAGCACCAATACTTACACTAGGCGAAGAGGAAGAAGGGGAGGAAGAAACAACCGAGGAAGAAGCCAAAGGATCAATTTTAGGATCAATTAGAGGTTGATTTTGTCTAGTTGGAGGTGTACTCGATTGTGGAGAAATCATGAAATTTTGAATCAATGAGGTTGAAAACAACCATACTGGCAAGCCAATGGTAAATCCCGGAAGGGACAATGTAGCCATATATGGAGCACCAATATTTCCGAAAGGAGGAAAGGGACTAGGATTCTCATCAAAAGGAATTCCTTGATTGATGGACTCTAGATTTGTCGCCATATGTTTCAACCTAAGATCAACTAAGGAGCGCGTGTGGAGGAAGTTATCCATGGTCAATTAATTTATTTTAATCAAAGTAACATAACAGAACAAAAGAGGGGTAATCTAGGGAAAAGGTTTACCAAGCAACTGTGAACTGCAGAATACCTCCTGGTGAACCAAGAAGTACGAGAAGGCAATCTGCCCGAATGCTATGTTCGGTGTACATAGTTTACAAGGCGGCCAACTTGGTTACTTAAGGATGGATAGAAACCTAGAGTTGTCCTCCCTTATATACCCGAAGGTATGTGGAGGCCCAGTCCGTATAAGCGTTGTCTAATGCAAAACCGCACAGTGAGAGCATTCCCATATACTTTACGCACATAACACTGCCCTATATACCCAAAGGTATGTGGACGAGCTATGATATACTCATGTACATGGAATGGGGTATCACTCTCGGGATGTATTACAGACAATTTAGTGACAGCTGCTTTGTTTTACGATGCTAGAACATGTCTCTAGCCTAAAACCACTAAATGTTCTCGTTATTGACAATTCTCCATTAGGTAAATTGATGTTTATTTTAAGTTGATCTTGCTTAGGAATTTTCCTTTCAAGTTCACCACGTGATGTATTATGAAATTCCTAGGACTACAACTATCATGATAAGAACTCTTTCCATTCAATTTAACAATGAAAATCCTTGCTACTTAGGGACAAAGCAATCAGAATTCTTTTGATCAAAGAGAAAAGTGCACGATCTAAATGAAAATTCCCTACACTATTCCTATCAATACACACAAAATTTTTCAATGCAACATGCATGTATTTCTTTTAGATTTCCCTTAATGTTAATGAACAAAAAGGAAAACTAATGCACAATTGATCAATAAACTCTTTTCATAAAAATGATGATTTTGCGACAATTTCTTTTCAAGGAAAGGAAGACTTTACGACACTTTCATTTTCAAAGAAATGAGAAATTATGACACTTTCAATGAAAAGACTAATCATATGCACACATCAATCAATCGATCTTTCATGAATGAAGACTTTACAACAACTCAATTTTCGAAGGAAAAGATGATTTTACGACACTTTCTTTCGACAAAGATCAATCAACCAAAAAACTAACTTTTGGCTATAGGTTGAAAATGACAAAGTAAATACATAATAAACATTTATCAATCCTAGTCTATGTAGGGCCAGCTAAGGACAAGAAAACCTATTTTCTGAGACATGACATCCATTTACAATTAACAAACAAGGAATTAGAAGAATTTTGGCAAAAACTTTAATTCCAAGGATGGGAATCTGACCCTAGGAAGATTAATATAGGCCAAAGAGGGAGTAACTGGGTTGCAATGGACTGTCTCTAACTAGAGGGTGCATTGCAACGCACTGTCTCTAAGGCTAGCTTGTGCTGATTCGTGTGAGGCCACTCAAGAGTCATCTAACCTCAAATTTGGACCAAAATTAATTGCAAAAGGTTGAATTACAACAAGTAAAGTATGTCAAGGTGTCTAAGGAGGTGGATTAGCTACTAGGATGGATAATCGATCTCTAGTGCAATAGCCAATTTGTTTTGGGAAGTTTTAGTGTCTTTGGATAAACGCCTATTCCCCTAGACTAATAGAAAAGTCTAGAACAACAATGCAAAGAATTCTCTATTTTTTCTATAACCAATAGATTAAATAAGAGAGTAAATAAGCCTACCTATAGCTTTCTCTTACTCCTTATTTCCCTTGACCAATTCTATCGCTCCTTTCCGTACTTAATCCAATTGAAAAGCACCTCACAGACAGAAGACAAAAACCAATCAAAGCATATGATAATGATCTATTGATTAAACATAGAATGGAACCAAGTTCATAATAAACATATGAAAGCATCAATGAACAACACAAGCATATGGAAAAATCTTTGAACATTTTATTAGTAAAAGGAAAAGTTACAAGCCAATTTTCTTGATTCAGTATCACTCCTCCAACTCAATCCCATCCTCTCCTCATAACAAGCAAGACATTTTTACATCATTACAATACTTGAAAGTATCTCAAGTCTCATATTAATAGCATCTCCCTATAATTCAATGATTTCCAACCCCTGATCATATAGATGAGTGGTATTTTTATAGGTGAATGAAGGAAGGTATGCCATAAATGGTGATAATGAATGCCCTCCCAAACTTAGAATTTAGTTCCATGGAGGAAGGAATAAAGGGATTGATGTTCCTTAACTCCCTACCTCATCCAAATTCAAGCTTAAAGGAGTAGATAAACTTTGGAAGCTTCTAGATGTACCTAATGGATAAGAATATGCCCAAACTCCAATGAAATTTCACTCAAATTCACCCATCGTAGGCCAAACAGGGCTCAAGTGCACTGTATAGCACCCAAACAGTGTATTGCATTGCACTACAGTGCACCCTGATGAAGGCTTGCCTATACTGATCTTCTAAGAGGCATTTTTTGGATGATTTCAGACATGGAATCTCTTGGCAAGGAGGCATTCTAATGGTTGAATTCATTTAGGGCATGTAACAACTGAATTAGGGTTTGATGGGCCCTAATAGTATTGATCTATAAGTTGGGGTTGTTGTGCCCAAATGGATCTGTAATAGTCATCAAGGAGGAAAAACCAACAAAGGACTCTAGAGATGTGAGCAGGAGGCCCCAGGATGTGAAGAGCAAGGGTAAGGACATGGAAACAAGTGATATCAAAACCCTTACTCGTCTTTTGAAAAAATTGACATCAGAAGTGTCTGAGCTCAAACAACGAACAATTGACATATCTACGAGTAGTTGGATGCCCAGACAAAGATAAGGAAGCATGTCTTAAGAAGAAATCACTTCCTGAACAAAACTGCATAGACCTCTGTGTTCCAGCTCGAACAGTGTGTGAACAACGAATTTTGTTCATTTCATGAAGATGATCACTTGGAAGGGTCTTGTTCGGACTGGAAGCAAGTTCCAGACTTAGTATGAAACCACACAATTGAAGTACCGAGCAGTGCATAGGGACACTAGGGAGATACATGCAAGACAAAGATGTTGTACCTGATGAGACAACAAGCACTGGGAAGGTGGTAAACATGTATCAGTGCTTGCAAGTAGTGCAAAATATAAACATCGAGAAGCAGCCCTAAGAGAAAAATGATCATTACAACCTTAGAAATAAGGGGGAATTCCTTAAACTTGGGGAAATGAAAAAAAATCTCGAACTATTGAGGAAGGTTCATCCACCAACTATCCAAATGTAGAAAACAAAAAGAAAGTCGAGGAAGAGAATGGTGTACAAGAGTTTGTCCATGAGCAGCAAACTGCAGAACACTTCGTCGAACAACATGAACACTAATCTTACCCTTGACATCTTAGTAAGTCTACCCCCTATGGATTCCAAAATAGTGGAAGAGATGAAGAAAAATTGTGCAAACATCAGTTTTTTCAAGTTGGCTAAGATCCAGAGTCAGTGGGTTATCTTGCTACGCACACTGGGGTAGACATCAACAGACAGTACAACCTCTACCAGCAAGGGAGAAAACACACCTCCTGGATCACTTTCAACTATGCTAAACACACTCTGTATGGAAGAAGAAAACTCCATATGCCCTCCATTCCTATTCGCTTGATGGAGCCTGACCCAGGTTCAATGTTATCTACACCAACCAACAAAACCCTAATTGCAGGCCCTTTCGGCAACAACCCACGTAGTGCAGGTTGCATTCGCCCTTGAAAAAATATTCGGGGATGACAGAACCATGTTTATGAGTCCAGAGGCTTGTGTGATGGATTCCCAAAGTTCTTAAGACTTATATCTACCTTCACGCACCTTTAATCCTTTCGAAAAGATATCTACTACAAACCTATCTAAACATCTTCTAGATCTTCACAAAGGTTCCCATTTATACTTATCATGCATAAATATTACAGATCTACTACTTTCGCACAATAAACAAGAATTAATTCATGTAAATAAGAACATAGAGTGAAGATACATAGACTTTTTAGAAGTAAATAACAAGAAACAGATGCACCAGATTTAGCTCAAAACAATATTTATTAATTATAATCGTTCAATTATAGACTTTTTTTCCTTGCACACTCAGTTGCAGGGGCCCATGCACTCAATCTATGGACTTACCAAGGTCTCTGTGCACTCAACTGCAGGAGCCTTCCCCTTTCACCTAAGTACAGGAAACAGACCTTTCATTCCTTAGCGCCTTTCCCTTACAATGATTATTCACTATTAGATACCTCTTAAGACTCGCTATGCCTCATCTACATATAGCATTTTCATTAGAATTCCATGGTTTGCAGACCGTGGGAAGGTATCAAAACCACCCTATCACTTAACCACCTAAGGCACTAAAGCCCCTTTGACTTCTCCTAGCTTTGGCTTCACTTCCACATTTTGCAGAGATTTTTTATTCAATACAAAGAGATATTACAAAATTGATGTGGAACATGACAAAAATGACCCCAAGGACCTTATCCCAATAGGTCCCCTACACAAATTGGGTGACTCTCGATCGAGTCACTTAGTTGGTGAAGCAATCTTGGGTTGGAGTTCAATGAACTCCACCTTCAACACTTGAAAGTCAACAGTACCCTGCATCGCACCCTGTTGCACTTCCTCTACTAGATTCTTTGTTGTAGGGCTTTCCACCACGAGGCCCATTGTTTGTTGTGTTTGCTGGATTGTCTTCAACTTCTATTTTACTGAAAGAGTAAGTTGTCTTGCTTCCTCTACCCACAACTATGTCTTGGCCTTCAATATAGCTTATTTTCTCTACAACTCCTCAATCTATGTTTGTAGTTGTTTCCCTTCTATCAAGCGAGCGAAGTGTAGGACTGGTACCAAAGTGTGCTTAGTCGCCCTGAGTTATTAAAATTGTCATTGCTTCTCTCGAATATTTGTTCCAATTTTCTACATAGTGGGGTCCTCTTGCAGAGTCATCCATAATTCCATCGCTTGCTTGAAGAGTTCTATGCATCCCTTGACCGCTAGATCTAACGTGGTCATTCCCTCTTTGATGGTTGCTTCATGCTACTCCCAGACTTCTAGCGGAGTTGTTGGCTATAACTTCAATTGCAGTTTTGGGATCTGCATATGTAATGCAAATCAGACTTAGTCGACTTCCTCCTTTGATTCTCTAACTACAACAGCCAATTTTCATATCTTCACTATTGATGCTGCATCTTTAGGAATATTAAGTTCTAGCAGCCATTACATGCTTGTGTAATGGTTACCTCCAAGTTCTTGTTGTGCATGGCCACTTCTTCCTTTTCCTTTAGCGTCTGTTCCTTCTCTTTAAATATTTTCTCATTGTTCATCTTTAATTTTCTAAAGACTAATAGCATGTGCTGCTCCCTGATGCCAATCTCATTTGATACCCCTTGATGCAGTTGGTGAAGGGTTTAAATAGGTAGTGCGGCTAGGTTGACACGCACATCCTTGACTTGTTCAAGCTGGGTGTTCACATCATCTGCCTGTGTGTGCAGTGATCCATCTAGAAATGGTATAACTTAGAGGTCCAGAGTCCTATCTGTCTCCATCACAATTGCACTCACTTGCTGCAGGCTCACTTGAATCTTTGTCACCTGTCCCATGCACACTTATAGTTGTCTTGTTTGAATATGCAACTCACGCAAATCCTTTTGCACATTCCCTAGTGCCTATTTGTATTGTTATTCAAATTGTGTCCACAACTCCATCATCATATCACGGACCTTATCTTCGATCTCATCCAGGTCCTCCACTGTGAGGACCATTAGATCAACATGTGAATCCTTATCATACTTCTACTTCTTCCTGGGTCTCGACGTCATCTTCTTGGTCTACTTCTATAGTTTAAAGGGAGTGCTCTACTCCTCGCCCCAACCTCCTTTAACATCAATCTCCCCTTTGTCCTCTGAGTTCTGAGAAGCTGACTCCTCAACCTTTGTTATGGTATCCCTCGTGACACACTCGTTTTGAGCAGCTACCTTAGCAACAACTGCCTTGGGAACAACTTCCTTCTTTTTCTGTGTTGATTTCTCTCAGGATGTGGCTCGCTTGACTTCCTTCTATTGCTATGCTATTGTGGCTTGTGTGAAGGAACTTTCCTTGGCCTTTCTTGTACCTACACTAAGATATGATGGCTACAACCACTATCTTGGCCATTTCCCCACAGTCTCATATCCATCTAACACATTCACGAGGTGTTGCAGCCTGTACCATGTTTTCTTTGGGTCCTTCATTGCCCGGATAGAAACATTGTGAAAATCCACCCTGAACTCGACATAGACCTCTAGCTGCTCAAATAGGGTTGGTGAAATCCTCAACTTCTGGCTAATCACCATGTGAAGGCCAATCTCGATCAACACCCAGAACATCTTAGTTTCCATGGCCCTTACAGGGTCCTTCATTTCCCATAGCGAAGTGAACTTCTCGGCTTCTTGTAATTCGTCATCCTATGGAGGGAACTAGTTGTCTTTTCGTAGTCTCCACACAACTAGGGCAATCAACAATACCATCCAGGCATAGTGGAATGCCTTGTCACTGTCCTGTGCTTCACAAAAATGATCAAAAAGTCTTTCGAGAGGCACTACGCCTAGTTGTGCTGCACCCCCTTCACACATTAGGTAGCAACTGAAATTACTAGCGCCAGAACCTTGTCCATGTGACACTTTCTCATGAACTTACAGGAAAAAATATGTACAACAAAATGTACCACACTATCTATGATTGAGTAGATGGACTATTCATGTGACTTCTTTACTAAGACAAAATTACTCTTCATTATGTCTGTGAGTCTATTTTCTTGGTCTTACCCCCAAACTCCTCGACTAGATCGACCCCTTGGTAGGGCAACCTTGTGATGCCGTGGATCAACATATTTGTAATCGGGATGGGTTCTCCCAGTGTTGGATACCTATACCAATAGGTTTCATATTTCATGATTGGCAAATTCAAATGCCAAATATGCTCTACTTTGCTGACTCAAAGATCCCACATTTCCAAGGAAAAGCAAGGTGTGTACATGCCTTCATGCCCATTATAGTGTTTATGGATGGTCCAATAGTCTAATCTGGATCATGCCATGTTTCAACTTTTTGTTATAGAATAGAGAAAGAAATCTGTCCAAACTGTTTAATCTTGGTAGATCAGTAGTTAGGCAGAGAAACTAAGGTTCCCAACTACTTAATCTGGGGCCTTGGAAGAAATAAGGGTAGTGCTAGATACGAAATCAAAGGAAAAAGCCAATGGAAAAGAAAAGGCACATAAAGGGTTTGCAAGTCCAAGTGCACCCTCCAGAAGAAACAAAAAATGCTAGGCAAAATAGTTGGGTAGGCAGATGGGGTTGCAGAAGTGGTGTTACTTCCAAGCTGAAACTTTGCCAGTCAAATACAAGGAAAACAACATAATGAAGCATGTCTAACTTCCCTTTTCCTGATTTACCACTCATTACTAACCTCCCTTCACAAGATGTGTTTATAAGAGAGATTCAAGGTTTTATATTGGTTCTTATGGCCTTTAGAAGCCACATTTCTTGTGTAAAGTTCTTTTCATTTTGATCTACTCTTTAAACTAAGTTGTTTTCAAGAAAACTTAGTGATACCACTCTTCATTCACCTTCTCCCTCCATATTAACCTCTAACCTTTATTATCTAGCTCCCTATGTTTCCCTTTCCCTATTACTATAACACCATGGTGTATAAATCCTAAGCAATGTATAAATACCCCCTCCTTGGCATTATAGCCATATAGTTCACTACTAGGGAATTGAATTAACATCTGGTTAGCTCAAGAACCAAAGCCCAACCTCCTATCTCCCCAGCACTCATTGGCCCATTCAACCCTTCATTTTTGTCCTAAAAACCTTGGAATAACCCCTTATTTACCCTTATACCCGCTCAAAAGCGAAAAATGCCTAAAAACCCACTTTCCCCGCCTTATCCTAAGGTCGGGACCCAGTTCCACTGTTTACATGAAAAATTTCATCAAAAAAACCATTTATCCTAAGTTCTAATGCATATGCGACATTTCAAAGGAAAATGCATAAAAACCCAGTTTTCCTAAGTTTCGGGTTTGATTCACATTCATCAAAATACATAGCGGACCGATGAAAAAACATTAAAAAATCCCTAAGGGTCCCGCTGGGCGTGCATATCAAGAAAATTATTATTTAATTCCCTGCCCAATGACCGTATCCTTCACGCAGATTGCTGACCCGATAACCGTCTGATCGAACCCCTTTAATTCGACGGTTGACGTGAATTTCGGAGCGGCCCCGACGTTCGACAGATATCGTCCGATATCTGTCAGACACTGATGTCATGCGGGGTCCACACGTCGCTTCCAGAATCCATCGGAGCCCCCTCTGCCAGATTCCCCGCCGTATAAGAGGTAGCCCGATATCGCGCCACCTGTCTGCCTATGTCAGCGTCCTCTTATCGCCTATGTCAGCGCCACAACCGCGCGCCCCGCCCACCACTGGTCCACTTGTCCGCCACCTCACCGCCCCCATGGACCTGTCTTAGGCTGCCACGTCACCTGATGATGTCATGTTGACGTCATCCAACCCGGACCCACCTGCTGACGTCATTTAAAAAAGGCGCCAATGACCCGAAAAAGCCATATTTTGTCAAAAATTATGCGTTTTTTGCACTTTTTGCAAAAAACACTGCTGCACTCTCTGCATGCGTTCCACGACGAAAATTCTACCAACCTGCTCGAACCAACCAGGAGATCGTCTGCGCGCCTACCCACCAGCTTTTCCGACCCAGGCCATCAATCTACCAGGTATTTGTCCGTGAAAACCTCTCTGAAACTTGGTTTTTCTCTGTAAATGCTAAAAACACTTTAAGCATAGAAAACGCTTAAAATTCACCAGAAAACTACTCATACCCAGCTCCATCTTGAAAAATTGACGGTCGAATTTCACGAGCCGAGCCATTTTTAGACTGAATTTTCAGAAAAAACCTGCATTCTTCGTTCGCGCAGTCGTGAACTAGAACCCATAACCTGCACTTAATCACCAAGAAAGGTCTATTAGGCACTATAACTTGCCTTCTCAAGGAACCAAAACAGTATTTCAATTGCTGTGGACTTGCCTTGTTACCTTGCATTTTCAATTTTCCTCTTCACTCAGGCAGTGCTCTTCCGACCCAAGAAATAGAAGTTTGTTTATAAATCAGAATCCAAACAACCATGGAGACTCCAGTTGCACCAGTTGCCCTCAATGTTGCTCCCTTAAATGCCCCTCAGAGAGAGCTGGACTGGTAGGATTTGGCAGACCTAGACTACCAAATCTCATAGGACTCCTCATCGAAATGCAAGTTCCACCTTCATCTACTAAATGAGCTTAAGGCCAGACATAAGGATGAGACAGACATACTAGGAATTTGGGATTCCTTCCTCCCAATATTCAAGCTCCCTCAGGTCAACCAGTTCCCTGACCTGATTCATTTATGTGCTGTCTGCTATGACCCCATGCAAAGGGCTGTGCTTGACCCTACAGGTGCAGTGGTATTCTACATGACCCCTGAGTCCATCAAAGAGATGCTGCAGTTCAAGACCCAGAAGAAATTGGTCCCCTTGTCTCTAATGGATTTGATCAACCAAGGAGCCAAGATACTAACAGATGCATAGATCCTAAAGCTCAACCAATTGTTCATTACAAACTATGACACTGTGCTGCACCCTCCTATTTTTGATGGCTACCTCAATCAACTGGGTGTAGATCTTGCATATATGATTAGTTCCATTTTTGGGTACAAGTCACTGAAGTTTGTTGATGAAACGGTGCTAGTAATGATGACTATGTTCTCCCTTGGAAAGACTCCAATCTGTTATGACTATGCCACATACATTTCAGATAAGATGCATGAGCAGTTCTTGAACTTGTCTAGAGAGAAGGTGTTCAGATACACCTCCTACATCTACCACCTCATTCTTTACCATCAACATGAGAAGTTCTCCTTTGAGATTAAGAGAACAGATGCAGCAGGTAATCCAAGGTCAGTGGTGTACTCGACCTCAGTGTTTCATAACAGCACCTACTCTCCATATACATACTATGAGTTCATAGACCTATTCATCCATCCAGCCATGTCTTTATTCTTAAGCTCACCTCCTCCAAGACTGACTGATGAGATGTAGAGGATTCTACAGCTATCCAAGGTATAGAGCATAGGGGATTGGTACTTTTACCAACACTACACTGTAATCAGAATATATGGGTGTGAGTTACGCCCATACAGATTGCCTAAGTATGTGCCTATGAGACTGTTTGCCCTACAATATTTCAGACAATTTGGCAATGCTGATATGATACACTTTGTAGGCAAGGGCAAGAAGGCACAACTAAAGGTGAAAAATCAGTTGGGCCACCTTGTCTTAAACAAAAGGGAAGGCTGGAAAGAAGCTGACAGGAAACTAGAACGCCTTGGCCTAAAATACAACTTCCTTTGGAAGCCCTATGACCCTAATCAATCCATATCACTCAGGAGGCTAAAATTTAAGCTCTCCAGCTATGAACTTGTGAGCTTGCCCCACATTGAAAGATTTGCCAACCAACCTAAATGGAGAAGGAACACACTGGAGGAACCAGTCACTCAAGAAGAATTGAATGAAAGAGCTAGAAGGCATCTATTGAAAATGGCTGACTTGGAATCTCCTTCACAGGTACTTACTCTGCCAAACCCTCAAGCAGGAGTAGTGGCTTCATCATCTGCAGCACATCAAGAGGCAGTACAAACCATAGGCCAGGCTCAGAGCAAAGGCAAGGAGAAGGATATGGAAGAGCCACAAGCACAACAGGGTCAAGTGCATCCACCCCAATAGGAACAGCAGCAAAAGGACCAACAGGTGCAGGGGGAACAAACAGGAGAGGCACCAATGGCCACCTAGTAGCAGCCAGCACAGATGGCACCCCCAAGGCAAGACTCAAGAATCGACTCATCTGTCCTCCAAACCCCTCAAAGGGAGGACGTGAGCAGGAAAAGAGATAGGGAAACGCCCCTAACTGTATCACCAGAGAAGAGGCAAATACTGAATCCCTTCTCTGAATAAGAGATGCCAATGGGGCAAACTTCAGGAACATGCTTGCCCAGCATGGAGGCCACAGCCATCTCTTTACAACAAGAGCAAGACAGGGCAGCAGTAGGAGAGGTGAGTTCCTCAGGACAAAGGAGGGGAGGAGAAAAAAGCATTAAGCAGCAATTTAAGGATATAAAGAGAAGAAATGAACCACTGAAGCTGAAACTTTACAATCACCTGCTGAATATGGCTCCTACCAACCATTAAAGGCTCATGTTTGCATTTGATGCACATGAAGGAAAAATGATCATGAGCCACTTTACACCAACAGTGAAGCAACCACAATCAGCTGCAGATTACATCAGGACCAACCTGGAGGTCCTGTCAAAAGACATCCACCCAATGGATCAAATAGAGCTGCATAAACAGATGGGTGAGATTGCCTATGCCACATTGGCAGACAAGACCCTGGTAAACTACAGACTGCAGAATAGCCTGAATAACATTGCTGCACAGCTTGAGTTGGAAAGGGCTTCCTCTCAAGCCAAGGACAATAGGATCAAAGCTCTAGAAGAAATTATAATAGAGCTTGGGCATGATCCTAAAGATGTTAAGGCTGTCCAAGAAATCCTGAAGCTAAGGGATGCTGATATGGAAACATTAAAAAAGATGTTAAAAATCCCTGCAACTCTTCACCCTCAAACAGAAGAGGTTGCCCAGCTCAGGCAGGAAAAGGATGCAACTGCTCTACCGATGACACTATACAAAGAGCTCATCCAAACTCAGGAAAAGCTGCAGGAATCAGAGGCCACATTACAGGCAGCATTACAGCAAAAGGAGGCAGGGAAAACCTCACAGCCACCTCCAGAAACAATAAATCTTGAGGAAATCCCTCAAGCCACTGCTCCTCCCAGCCAACAGGTACAGCAGGCAGAACCATCCACCTCAGCACCAACAACGGAGCAGGCTGAAAGCCTAGACATGCAGAAGCTGAGGAACGAAATTCAGGTCTTGGAGTCCCAGATGTCTGAGCTGAATCAAGGGAAGGACAGTCTGGCAAAAATAAACGAAAAATATGACAAGTCCAAGCAGAATGTGGCAGAAAGAGAGAGGGAGGTAAAGGCCCTCAAGAAAAGGCTAATTGATCTAGAGAAAGAGCTCACATTAGACAAAGTCACATCTTAGCTCAAGAGGGTTATATGGGGCCATATTGGCCAATCTATTACCAATCAGTGGGAGTATATTGAGGCCATCCATGAGCAAATAACGCTCATCGGAAAAGCACATAGAGAAATACAACGAGCAAGGGCATCTCTAGGCAATATGCCTGAGTTTGCCACTAGAATGATTAATGTGCTGAACTACAGAACAAGTTCCCAGCTCATTAAAATGGGAATTGGAAACAGGACAGAGACTATCTCACTAATCAAAAGGGTCCTGACATTGAGAAACCTGATCCAGACCCTGGAAAGAAGAGTCCAGGATATGCAAGCAGACATCAACAAGTTTCAGAACAGGTTTATGGCATTGCAAAACAGGGGTCTGCCTAGCCTGCTGGAGCCATCAGGAAAACTGCTCTCACATGAGAAATATGCTAAGAGAGTGAACACTTTTGCAAGAAATCAGATTTCAGAGGCAGCTAGTTCATCAACAGAAACAGGACCAATAACAGGGCAGACCCTTTTCAACAGGGTAGAAAATCTATTTTTTATTATGAATGAGATCACACATTTGTTTGATGAGCCTCCTCATTTTTACAAATATACAGAGGCCGATGAGACCATGGGGTCAATTTTGAAGCACCAATTGCCTGCACCAGATGTGTGGGAAGATTTGATAAGATTACTGTTAAATCAAAGTCAGTAATTAAGATCTTACTTTTTGAAAATATTTAAATTTTCATACACAGGAAGATAAAGACACATCAACAGGTATGCAGAAAGAGGCTGAGCCAACTCAACACAAGTTTTCGGCCACCACAGCAGCATCAGCAGTCACAGGTGACAGGGCCGAGAAGCTACAGGAAGATACAGCTGCACAGACACGTCATTCAGCAGTTATATCAAAGCGCTCAATCGACTCCGTGAGCTCCATAGGTCAAAATTGTTCTGACAGGAGTTAGGAGCCTTTAAAGTTCATTAAAGATTGTAATAACTTTTCATTTGCAATCTCTGTACAATTTAATGAAGATATTTTCCCTCTCAGATGACTCAATGCCTGAGATATTTTGTAATAGACTTCTATATATTCCCCCTCGCATTTGTTAGCAGGGGTTGGACATTGGATGTAAGAAATATTTTGATATCTATTCTGCTCCTCTTCTACTGTAAATCTTCAGAGAATTAATACAAAGGAGGATGGAATTTCCAAAGCTCTGTGTCTCTTGATGTTTTGCTGGTGCATAGCTGAAAGTTGCAGGATTCCTGCGTATCTCATGACTCAATAAGTTTTCTCTTGTTACTCTTTGTTATATGTTTGTTATCTTTCATATATCATTCATGCTTCCCATGTTTTAAATATCTAATAGCAAGGAAAAAGAATAGTCCCAGGATTTAATCACAGATTACCCTGAACTCAATCTAAGCTATTATAAATGTTTTCTTCAGTTATGGTAATGAAAGTGTAATTCTTAATTGCTACCTTTCACACTATATCATCACAGTGATCTATTGTTTCAGGAATTCGAGTTTGCTCCTGAGGAATACATCCCTTTCTCACATCCCAGCTTAGTGAAAAATTCTTAACTGCTTTTCACTGGTTGTTCACACTTCATTATCACAATCTACAGTTTGTTTCATGAAATATCTAAAGGCCCTGTAATTCCAGCTGCACCAAACTCAGGATTTCAGGAAACCAACAGCCACAGACTCCATTGCCCAATGGATTAATTTACCTGCAGAGAGCATTTCAAAACTATCAGAAATCATCCCCCAACCAAACAAAAAACCAAAGAAAACCCTCACTTCATAACTAGCCTAAAAACTCCATAAAACAGAGACAAACCCAACAGAGAGAGCCCTCTCTGATTACAGCCGGGCTAGAAGCTGTAATCCAAAGATTGGTTAGTGGTTACCCCGGCCGTATTCCCTTGGGAGTCATAGGGAACAACCTGGGTGTTAACACCTGGATTGTTCATGTACCTGTCTACAACTCCCACTGCATGTGCAATATCAGGCCTTGTGCAGACCATTGCATACATTAAGCTTACAACTGCTGATGCATATGGAACTTTAGACATATAATCAATGTCTTCTTGGGTCTTTGAGCACATTTTCTTATTAAGTTTGAAATGGCTAGCAAAAGGTGTACTAACTGGTTTTACATTGTGCATATTAAATCTTTTCAACACCTTTTGTATGTACTCATTCTGAGACAATGTTAATTTGCGATTTTTTCTGTCTCTAGTAATTCTCATACCAAAGATTTGTTTTGCAGCTCCGAAATCCTTCATTGCAAATGAATTTGCCAATTTTCTTTTGAGCACATTTATTTCCTGCATGTTAGACCCTGCAACAAGCATGTCATCTACATATAATAACAATATAATATAGCTGCCATCATTTTGCCTTTTCAGATAAACACAATGATCAGAGTGACATCTAGTATAACCTTGTTTAGACATAAACTTGTCAAATTTTAGATACCACTGCCTTGGAGCCTATTTTAAGGCATACAAGCTCTTCTTCAACCTGCACACTAGTTTCTCCTTCCCTTTCACCTCATATCATTGTGGCCGCTACATATATATATCTTCCTCCAAATCCCCATGGAGAAAGGTTGTATTTACATCTAACTGCTCAAGATGCAAATCTTCAGCTACTACTAGACTTAAAATAGTTCTGATTGAAGTCATTTTAACA
>APFE030630629.1:112537-130254 GCA_000404065.3 Pinus taeda | reverse complement strand
GAATCTTCTAGAAACTTCCCCTCTAACACTTGCCTCTCTGATTTCGACCAGGGATGAGTAAGAGATCATCAATCTCCAAGTGGAATCAAGAACTATTAGAGAGAGGACACTAATCAAAATACTAGAAGTTGATTCATCCCCATACAATAATTTATATATGGATCCCTCATTAGAAAGATCCAAAAGCTGGAATCTTGTATCTTGTAGAGAAGTATTGTTGGTTTTCTGGTGTAACATCATAGTGTTTGGTCATCTAAGCTTTACTTGAGGTGAAGAAGGGCTTTCTTGCTGGAGGATGATGTTGGGTCAGAACAATTGGTTGTAATCCTCTTGCTATTCTTGATATTAATAATTCTATTCAAGTTTTCCTCCACATTCATGTATGTTTGATTGTATATGCATTTGTGTGGTTAATACATATCCGGTCCTGTGTTGTTTATGAATATAGATCTCTATTCTTCGATAGTATTATGCTGCTTTGATTCCACAGGTGCTCTCTGGAGCTGTGTAGATAAAGAAAGAGTGGCAAAGATCTATCGAGAAGGAGAGGAACCGAGCAAGAAACCAAGCACAAGACAAAGGTTGTTGTCCTATGTTCCCCTCTTGTCTATTTTTCATGAAGGAAAACGAAAGTAGTTTTAACTTGTTTTTTTCTAAGATAGCTACCAGCCTTAGTGGGAATAGCAGCTCTAAGTGGACACTTTTCCTGGTAACATTAACTAAAACTAAAATCACTTGCTCATGAAACCCATTAGTGAGGCATCACAATAATTTTACTTTTATTCCTTACATATTTTACATAAAATAATTATTAAATGTGATTATGAAGACCGAACCTAGTTACACATTTCAACATTGTAATCCCTTTCATAATTTTTATTATGAATTGTAGTTCATGTAATGAGTTGTGGAAACTAAACACAATGAATCACTAAACAAAGTGGAGATGGATTTATTGTTTCAAGGAGGAGATGCATGAAAGGTTGACAAGTCAAGGCTATGCATTAATGGTCGCCAACCCTATGATTGAGTTTTAATGCCCTGCATGGTAGGAAGGGAGATTGAGTATGGGATCCTAAATTGATGAGAAGCCAATCACCCCCTTATCATACATCATTGGTTGCATTATGTAGACAAAACACGAGGGCCTTGCGAAGGGATAGATGGGAGAAAAGATTCAACTGAGAAGGAATAATGGATAACGATTAGGGTGGTTTTCCCAAAACAACATAGAGAGAGTGCACTATAAACTACGGAAAAGAGAAACAACACACTATGGAATAACTGTGGGTTGCTTGGAGTAGGAAATTCGAAACATAGTTGTGGATTGTGGGTTTTGGGTTCTTGTATGTTGGGATACACCTACAAGGGTTTACCGTTTAAGCTTCGAGAGTGAAGGGGAACCATTGGACGAGGTTGGTGCTAGAGTGGAGGCACAAGGTGCAGCATAATGAAATGAAGGAATAGGTAGATGCGTAGACTATTTGGGAGCCCTATTGGGTTGAGGAAGTAGAATTTATGTGTTCTTTGGATCCCTAGTTTGCAGTGGATTAGGGTTAAGAAAAATGCATAAGAACAAAACAAATATTACTAAAACAAACTAGATGGAGAGAAATTTTCTCCAAGACTATAGACAAAAACTCTCTTGATATTATTGCATTATCATATCAATATAGCAATATGGACAAAAACTCTATGCTTGTGGTATGCTGTTGTTTTGGTTTTCCTAATGATTGGCCAATAGTCACAAGAATGTACTTTTTTATTAGTTAACATGAAATTGTTGCTTATATCACACAGAGAACTAACATAAAAAACAAAAACTAAATTATTAAATAAGATCACCTAATTCTCTAGTTTTACTTCCTTACTTTTTATATTTGTAATTTATATCACTTTAACTTGTATTATGCCAAAAAAAAATGTAACATCGACTGAAAATGTTAAATGATTTGAAAATATATTACTAGTTTATATCTAAAAACATATAGCACAACTTAATTAAGTAACCAAATTACAATTAATAATTTTTAAAATTCGAAAATTTAATATTCATAATAAATACTCATAAATAAATATGATTATTTTAATTATTAATTATAAGCAAATTAATATGGATGGACATTTCTGAGTTTGGAGCTAAATTCGTGCGATGATTTACATTTTTCCACAACAGAGCTTCATTTATGGGAATGTCTTTCTAACCCATTCTCTCTTGATTGTTTTTTTCATTCTCGTACAGCTCTCCATGGAAAGAAATCGAATCCTATCACACTCTTTTTGTGAACAATTAGCCATGGCTTCGATGTGAGAATGGAATCAGACACGACACATATCAAAGGGCTGGAAGCGATCACGGAACGCCATTCCTGGGAAAGGAGGACTGTATTCAGAAGATGTGTGATCGGAAGAGAAGCAAGAATTACGTATTGTGATATAAAGACGTTTTTGGACAGCGACATAGAGCATAATGATCAAATATTTCATACTCTGACCAAATGTAGAAGAAGACGTGCGTTTTTTCAATTTAATTGCATTAATTTCAAATATTCTATATATTAAATTGTATATGTATGTTATATGGAGTATGTATATTTTTTTCCATTATTTTTATAATTATTCAAATATAATTTTTTTATAATTATTCAAATATTATTTGAATAGATAACTTAACTTCTTTATTTCAAAGGTAGAGATTGAATAACATTCACAATGGGACGGTTAAGCTCCAACTCGTTACATGGGAAATTTTCTTTGATTAATTATGAGTTAAGATGAATCAACTTTGAATTAGGTGCCATGACTTTGTTGATAGATTAAGAGTGCATGATCAATTCCCTTTATAAGGTTTTGTGAGTTTCCATATATAAATATGTTTGCATTGTTAGTTTTAAGGATGAGACCATTGATGGCAAGGCCAAGAATCGTAAGTGGAAAACTAGCGGGGCCCTCAGAGGCAAAGCCATTTATCTTTGGGCCCGCGGAGTAAGGATCTGGAACCAATGGAGACGTATTGCTAGAATCAAGGAGGGCCACTAGGCTTGGCTTGAGATGGGATGGGACGACCATACAATCCATAGTAAGGGGGAAGGGAAAAATGGCGGGCCACGTGGTAAGGGTCAAAGACCTCTCCTCTGGGATCTATGGGCTTCGGTCCACCCGTGCATGTATGTAGTGAGAAATGGAGGAGAGAAGAAACAAGAACAAGAAAGGTGGTGTATTATGAAAATTCTAAATTTGAGTCCAACTTTCTCTAGGTTTCAACAGTGTTCTGGCACACAAGTCATGGCCTGTGCTGCGAGAGGATGTGGGCGCCCCAAGAGAGGCCCAACTCCATGGATAGATAAGGGGACGAAGGAAGAGATGGATAAGTGAAGGACTATTGTTTTGCATCTAGGGAACACCCGTGGGAGAATCACACAGTTCAAGCAAACATTGTACTTGTACTGGGTAATGAAGAGTCTACTAGGTAAGGCGATGGAGGAGATATCCGTGAGTATGGAGGTGACATTTCACGGAATATCAAATTACAAGGACATGGAGAAAATTTTCTTCTAGCTACACAAGAAAGATATTAGGATGGAGAGAATTTACCACCACATCCCTTGCATTTTGGAGTTGTATGGCATGCTAGGGGAATCAGCTAATGATCTATCTTCCATCACATTCAAAATAGTCCTGATGATGGATCCCTGTTGGGATTTGAAACATTGATGGAAAAATGGTTTTCAATGTGGGTTCTTTGATTTCTAAGTTACAATTTTGCTCTATGTCATTAGCTCTTAATTTTTATGTTGAAAATGTCAGTTTTTATAGTTATGTAATTTCTGGACATGAGATAGACATGTATCTAGCATGGCTGGAAAGATTAAAACAATATTGTTTTTGGGCAAGTGGAGGCCACCTCGTTAATATGTGTGGTGTAAGATTTTTTATTATATAATAGAAAATGGAATGGACATGTCAATCTTAAAAAAAAAAATGGAGAGACAGATACCTTCTTTATTTCAAATGTAGAGATTGAATAACATTCACAATGGGAATGTTAAGCTCCAACTCCTCCTCATGGTCATTAACATTGGGAAATTTTCTTTGATTAATTATGAGTCAAAATGAATTGACTTTGTATTAGGTGCCATGTCTTTCTTGATAGATTAAGAGTGCATGATTTGTCCCCTTTATAAGGCCTTGTGAGTTTCCATATATAAAGATGTTTGTAGGAATAATGTTTCCACTGTTAGTTTTAAGAATGAGACCATTGATGACAAGGCCATGAATCTTGAGTGGAAAAATAGCCGGGTGGACTCCAGAGGCAAAGCCATTTATCTTTGGGTGCAGGGATCAAGGATCTGGAACTAACATAAGCGTACTGCTAGAATCAAGGAGGGCCACTGGGCTTGGCTTAAGATGGGTTGGTATAACCTCCATATAATGCATACTAAGGGGGAAGGGAATAATGGCAAGCCACAGGGTAAGGGTCAAAGACACCCCCCCCCTGGGATCTACAGGCTTCAACCCACCACTGCACATATGCAGTGAGAAATGGAGGAGAGAAGAAACAAGAACAATAAAGGTGGTGTATTATGAAAATTCTAAAATTTGAGTCTAAATTTTTCTGGGTGTCAATAGTGTTCGGGCACACAGGGCATGGCATGTGTTGTGGGAGGACGTGGGCAAATCATGGCCTATGCTGCAGGAAGACGTGGGCAAATCATGGCCTGTGCTGCGAGAGGACGTGGGCACCGTAGGAGAGGCCCAACTCCCCAGAAAGATAATGGGACAAGCACATCGGGAACTCGTAAGGGTCATAAATGAGTAGAGAACCTCATCACTAAAGTAGCAGAGGTTTACTGTGAGGGGACAGATGTTGGCATTCGAAAATTGGTTGAAGAAAGGGAAGAGGAGGTAAAGCAAGTAGGTGAGATGGAAGAAGAGATGGATAGTTGAAGGACTGTTGTTTCGCATCCAGGGAACACTCGTGGGGAATTACACAGTTCAAGCAAACATTGTACTTGTACTGGCCAATGAAGATTCTACTAGGTAAGTCGATGGAGCAAATATTCGTGGGTATGGCGCTGATAGTTTAGGGAATGTCAAATTACAAGGACATGGATAAAATTCTCTTCAAGCTGCACGAATAGGATATGAGGATGGATAGAATTGATTGACACATTCCTTGCATTTTGGAGTTGTATGGCATGCCAGGGGCATCAACTGAGGATCCAACTCTCGCCGTATCTACCTCAAACAAACAAAAGGATTAAACTCATCCCCATGCATAATTTTGGTCTATGCCGTTAGCTTTGAATTTTTATGTCGAAAATGTCCATTTTTGCAGTTATGTAGTGTTTGGACATGAGATAGACATCTATCTAGCATGGATGGAAAGATTAAAACGATATTGTTTTTGGATGGCTTGCAATTCTGATCAGTGACCAATAAACTTGGTCTCCTCTCGGGGCAAGTTGAGAAGACTTGGTCTCCACTTGGGGCAAGTTGAGGCCACCTAGTTAATCTGTGTGGTATAAAATTTATTATTATATAATAGAAAATGATATAGACATGCCAAGCTTAACAAAAACATAATTGAAAATTTAGTAATTTTTTAAAAATCATTTTATGAGAGTAGAATTAACTTTAATTATATATATATATATACATTATTTATATATAGTATAATTTAAAAATATTTGGAAATCCAATAAATTTTTAAAAATCAATTAAAAATGAGTTGAATGTTAAGCTCCTAGTAACATAATAATAAATAAAAGAGAATATATACCAAACTTATATTTTAATCCATTTCTTTAATAGAAACACTGACTTTTTAATGTAATTATGTATTTGTCAAAAACTTACTTTTTTAATCTAAAACAAATATTAATAAGTTTATAGTTTGAATATTATATTATGAATATAGACTTAGGAACTTTTCTAGCTAACTAAACTAAATTAATTGTAATATGAAAAAATCACAATAATATTTTGAAATAAAAAATAGCTAAATGAAATAATAGATATGATCTATTTTTACACATAAAAACACAAATCCTTATGATCTCATGTAATTGATGAAATCTTAAAATTTCCTGTGGATTGAATCTTAAATTTTCATATGGATATGTTATTTTGTTTCTTTGTGAATAGATTATCATTACTTTAAATCAATATTTCACGTATGCATTGGAGAGTTTAAGAAATACTATAAAATATTGTTTTAAATTGTATGTTCTTTATTTAGATGTTTGATCATTATTTATATTTTCCAAATTATAATTATATAAAAATGCAATTTTTCAAAGTGTAAATTTTATTAACATGATTGAAATAATTCAAATATATGATTATCATATAAATCTATATTAGTATTAAAAAAAAACATTATTTTCTTTATAACATATATATATATATATATATATTTATATATAATATATATATATATATATATATAATTTCCTTAATGAGATAATCACTAATAATAGGGAATATAAATTTAAATAAGAATGCAACTTATATTTTGAATGCCACACTATCATAGATTGGAAAAAAAATATAAATCATGAATCCCCTTCATGAAATATCATAGAATGCCTAAAATGAGGCAAAAGTAATAGGTACCTACGGTTTCGTTTGGTATAACTAGAAAATCAATATTTCTTCACAGTAGTTCTAAATATTTCATTGGTAAAATAAGTGGTAAATTATATATTGGTCAGCTTTCATCTCCCAATATTTCAATTACTATTTTAATTGTCTATTACCAACTTAACACAAATACACTAAAAACCCTAAATCTAATACACCAATTATTATTTCAAACCAAAGTACATATTTTTCAATTATAAAATTCCAATTTAGCAATCCTATCGGCCTCTCTTTGCACTTTTTAAGGTAATTACTCATATATCTTGCATGTATTTTCGAAACAAATGCTCAAACCACAAACGTACTATCTAATTTCCCGACGATTCTTACAACCAAAACATAGATTGTTCCCACGCTTTCATGATTATCTATATTCATCGAGTTCTGCAAAATTAGACTTTGGTTACCACAATCAATACCGCCAAGAAAAAATGCTTGACAATAGTATCTATGAAATATTCTGAAGTCTTACTTCACAAAAAACACCCCTTTGTGAATTGTTTCTACACTTCTTATCCATCTTTCAACAATGCAATCCCATAGTTAACATATAAAAAACTCTTAAACAAAAGTTCCCCTTTGGTGCTTTCCACTCAATCACTGATAACTCATGTAGAAGCTACAGATGAACAAGTAATAGGGCACCCTTATTGAAGAAAACTAGATACAAGCTTATGGGTCTCAAGTTTCAACACAATAAAATTTCTCTTAAATTACACACACAACTTGAAAGTCCATAAAGATTTAGATGAGAAAAAAGGACTATACCCTTAACTTTGCTAATATCCACTAATCCATGTGTATGGCGAAAAAAGGAATCAAGAGACATGGTCTTCTTAGGATTAGAAAATTAATCCATGACATCCAATATGAATTTTTGAGATGGAAACTTGCCATTTGATTATGATCTGGACAATCTTTGGCCTTGGAATTATCACACTTAACATAGCAAATTGATCCTGGAAGCATTGTTCTTGTCCTCAAAGATTTTTGTGTAAACTTTGATGGTCAGAGCAAGAGGAAAGGTCCCACATGGTCAGATTGTCTTGAACTCTGTCAAGGATCGGGTTTTTGATGATGAGGCATCATTCCATTCATGCTGATCTTTCAAGCCTATCTCCAGGCTTCTAGCTAAACCCATGAATAAATAGTTAACATATAGGGACATGACTCAAAAATTCACTTAAATTTAATAAAAAATAGAAACAACGATGTGAGTTAAGTGCATTTAACCATTAATCATGTATCAATAGGGTTTAGGGAGTGATGTAGGTGATAGGGTAGGTAGTGGGAGTACTTTCGTAGGAAAAAGGATGGTGAAAATAAGATAAGGGGCAGAAACATGGGGACAAAAATGGGTGCCAACATCCCTCCCTGCCAATTCAAATTCATGTCCTCATGCATGTTGCCAAAGTATGCCAAAAATAGTACTGATGTGGTAGCAAAAGAAACTCTGGTCAAAGACTAGTGACTTTAACCAAGACCTTCAACCCATGCTTAATTAGAACAAAACACTTCTTAAACTGTAAAGCAAGTTCTTGAAAACTTAGCTTTTTGGTGGGGTTCGTCTTAGAGATTTTCCAACATAGAAATTTCTTGTTTTTTCTGCTTCATCTCCTCATTCCGGGAATACAAATGAAGATTAGTTTCTCTGATCCAATGGTTAACTTCTCCGACATACTGAAATAAGGCTCGATACTTGTTTTCTTTCTTACAAAGTTTAACAATCTTTCTCTGCAACTTCACTAAATGAATCCTCATGTTTTCTTCTGCTATGGGAGTTAGATTTTTCATGGGTGTTGCTAATTGTTGAGAGGCACTGCCTCCTAGTGTTTTTATATGACCTTTCCCTCGTGAGGAAGCTTGTTGAACTTCTCTATTGAACTTTTGACTAAGATTCTTGTTGGGAGAGGATTGAATAGGGGACTGTGGTTTCCAAATCTTGTGCAATGTCGAAGGGGATATCTGTTGTAGATGCTAAGACAATACTTTCTTCAGGGGAAGAACACAATTCCTTCAGATCTGAGTCAGGGGAGGAAATAACATCAATAGCCTCATAATTTATAACTTTAGGAGTATTAAGTTTTTTCATTCTTCTAGTTCTTCAACGGCCTTGGATCGAAGTCTTTGCCTTGGACATTGCTAGAACTTGGGCTAGAATAAGAGCTTTCCTCCCCTTATACTTTGATTCGGTCCGTACATGAGTTTCAGGAGCTTTCAACGTAGGTTCTTTACCTTTTGACCCTACAATATTAGTTGGATCAGGTTAGTCTTTACTACTACTCCACTTGTTCCTTCACTTATTTACCCTTCTAGATTTTGAAGATGTCCCCTCTTCCATAGTATTAGAACAGGTTGTCGATTTGTGAGGGTTTTCAAAAATAGGAGAGACAAGGTTATCTGTAGGGTAGGCATCATTTGGGAATGTTATGACAATGTCTCTCTTCTATGGTTAAGTGAATATTCCACTAATTGTTGTCAACCTTTGAACTAAGTCTCTTCCCGAGGAAAATTTTCAATCAGGAATTCTTCTTAAGACCTATGCCGCTCTGTAATCTCAAGAATAAATACCATTTTAATAAGACTATGGTGATATAAGGATGCCTTAGGGTTCCTACTCACCGTTTGTACCCCTCGATGAATTTCATTCAAGCTTAACTTCAAGAAATGTGGAATATTGATCTTGTTACCTTCTGCAATAAGTGATGATAGCAAAATATGATATAAAAACACTATATCATACCTTCCCTTAGAGCTAACAAAATGAGGCAACATGGTGATTAATGGGTGTCATTTCACTTCGATACAACTCTGTAGTATACATTTCATCCAGTTGATTGACTGATAGGCTCGCTTTAGGAATGAAGAACAATTTGGAATATGTAATTGTAAACCTTTGAACAATGGTTCACCCACAAAGCGTAAACCTATAGTGTGGCTAAGAGACTCCTCAATAACCTTAAAATCCAAATTAACAGCTTTAACATTCTCTCCATCAAAGTTTTGAGCTAATTCAAGGGCTACTTTATCATTATCTCCTTGAAATTTTCTTAAAAATGGAAACCATCCCCACTCCTCAAGAAATCCTTAACATTGTTGATACTCAGAGCTGCAAGAAACGTGGCCAAAGAATGGCTCATGGTGATTGGCACCCATGCCTATGTAAAACCACAATTTCTAAGAACAAACTAAAAATTTTAACTCTCTTCCTGCAATACTAAGATAGGAATAGAATTCTCTTATGATTGAAAAATAAAATGGTCTCCTTGATGTTGATTAGAATTGTCCCCATCATGTCGATGACTCCACCCTCATAGTTCTGATGATATCATCCTCATCATGCCTCCATATGAATGGTTATCATGGCGATAGATAGTACAAGGTTGAAGGTGTGATAATAGCCATGGTTCACATGTGGTTTATGTGGAGAAGTTTGATAATTATTAGGATGACAGGGAGGATTCAACGTAAGCCAAAAGGGTTGATAAGGGTATTTTAGGGAATGATGACAAGGATATGGTAATGGTTATAGGAAAGGGAGTGTAAGGACTTGGCTATGAAACAAAGGGAAATGTTTAGGGAACCAATGGTTTCATATCACTTGACAACGTTTTAACTATTCTCAATTAAATCTAAAAAAATTATGAGAACATACCTTACTAACTCAAAATGATTTAGCGTACTGAGCTGTAGAGATCAACCATATTTGGTTGATAGTAGAAGAAGACACTGATCATGAAGCGATGCTTCTAAGAATGAAACATGAATACCAAATGTTATCTAAAAATGTTGTTCCCGAATTACATTCATAATAACAAACTTTATTTCTTACATATTAGAGTATATAAAGTTGTTAAGTACAATAAAACATGGAGTACAAAATCTAAAAGTCTCTCATTGATTAAATGTCATGAAATCTGTTGAATGTTGCTTTCAGAACATTGTAAGCCTAGAAAAGAATAATTATATACCCATCAAATCCCTAACTACTGCTACTCTATAATGTTAATGAGCCTAAAGTAGCCAATACTCGAGGTTGTCATATTTAGAGATTCTAAACCACCCAAAGGAGACTCTAAGGGGCTTCTTTTTTGTAAGTATTTCCTTAAGGCTGGAAAAGAATACATCTTTACTCAAGGAATCTCCAGGCTACCATTTTCCATGTATTTTTTATGATCCTGGATTAGTCACTTCTCGGGAGTTTCAACTTTTGAGAGTCTAAAATCATCCAAAGAAGACTTTGATAGGCTCCTTTTCCATAAATAACCTGTCAAGTCTGGCTAGAGTAATAAAATTACCCAAGACAAATTTGTCCTCTATTCTATATGTATTATTATTTATTATATATTAATTTATTTATATTATATTATATATTTTATATATTATATATATATATTATTATATATATATATATATTTTTATATATATATATATATATATATTATTATATATTAATTATATATATATATATATATATAAGAATAGATATAGATACAAGAAATCAACTAAATGAACTGGCAAGATGATAGTAATTTTCATGGACCAACTCCTTCTCTAGATCTCTTCTTACGTCCTGTAGAAATTGTTGTGGGGAGAGCGGTTGGTGATAAATCTTGAGTTCATAGCCATTTATTGTGAAAGAAGTGTGACTGCCATCAATATTTTTAATGCAGAATGAACCAATGTTGAAAACCTCATCCACCTCATAAGGACCTAACCACCTAGTGGAGAATTTACCTTTGAACTTTTTGAACTTACCATCATAAAGAAAGGCCCAATCTCCTGGACGGAAAATCTTCTTTTTAATAAAATTGTCATGCAAACAAGCTCTCTGATATTGCACCAAATGGTTCAATGGAATGCATCCTTTCTAATATCATAAGGCTCATTCAAGTGCATTAACGTTCGTTGTTGGGATTCATTAAGATTCATCCCGAGTTGAGTGGTAGTTAGATATGTTTACACTTGGAACTAAATAAGCAACAACACCTACTTACCATAAACTAGCTCATACGAGGTGTTTCCTGTCACATTCCTCCAAGTTATGCGGTAATCCCATAATGACTCTAACAACTTTTCAACGTAATCCTTGTGATGTAACTGAATGGTCTTGGTTAAGATGAATTCTAACACTTGGTATGTGCGTTCCACCCACCCATTGGCTTGGGGGTGGTAAGGAGTAGATTTTTGATGTTTGATTTGATACTGTTCAGTGAGAGCCTTGAATACTTTTGACGTGAACTGCATACCCTGGTTCGTAAAATTCTCATGGCGTCATCAAAATCTAGTGAAAATGTCTTCAAAAAGGAAATCCACTACCACCTTTTTAGTTGCCGCATACAAAGCCTTTGCTTCCACCCACTTCGTAACATATTGGGTGCAACTAAAATATACTTTTTCTTCTTTGACACGGGGGAGATAGGTCCCATGAAATCTAATGCCCACTTGTCTAAATGTTTTATTAATATTTGTGTCTGAAGTGGCATCTCATCTGAAGGAACTCGCCTCCCCATCCTTTGACATGCATCACAACTGGATACAAAATTTTTGGCATATTTGAAAAGTGAGGGCCAATAATACCTGGTACGAAGGTCTTTGTATGCGGTCCTTTTTTATGAAAAATTCCTCCAACATGTCTCACTATGGCAGGCCTTCAACACATCCAATATCTCATTTTTTCGCACACATCTCCTCATGATCAAGTCGGGTCTAGTGTAGAACAAGTCTCCATCGATCCAAGAGTAGTCGGAACTCCAATGTATAATGTTATGCTTCTCCCTAGTAGACAGATTCTGAGGCAACTTCCATGAAACTAGGTAGATATAGAAAACAATTCTTCATCCAAGAATGGTATTGTGTTCGGTATATTTTCCTGCATGAAATTCATTGAAGGCAAGAAGTCAACTGTAAAATATCTCACTGAGGCCTACCAATCACAGTTATATTAAATTAGTACAAAGAAAACAACCATCTAGTAATCCTACCATTATTGATAGGTTTGTTCATAAAAAATCTAATGACAGAATGATTGTTATGGAAAAAAGTCTGATAAGAGGTTATGTACTATCTAAATTTGCTAATGGCATGAACAACTACTAAGAATTCCTTTTTAGTAATAGTTTAGTTCAGTAGGGGAAATATGTTTTCTAACAAAGTAAATAGCATAAGCAGAATGATCTTCCCTTTGTCCTAAAACTGCTCCAAGTGTGGTATGAGAAGCATCCTTGCAAATGTGGAATGGTAAGGACCAACTTGGTCCCTTCAATACTCTAGTAGTGGATAACCTATCCCTTCATACATGAAAATCATGTTAACAATCATCATTCCAAACAAAATCAATGTCGTTAGTTAATAATTTAAATAAAGAGGTTGTAACTCATGTAAATGTTTTAACAAATCGAGTATAGTAATCTGCATGTCCCAAAAATATTCTTACCTCTTTTTCTATACTAGGAATTGAAATATGCAAGATTACCTCAGTCTTGGTTGGATCAAATTTGATTCCTTCAAATGAAATATGATGGCCCATGTGCATCGCCTTAGTTTCAATTATTTTACATTTACAACTGCCAAGGGCTTGGTTGGCTTCTTGACATCTAATCAACACTTTTTCTAGATTTGTGAGAGCTCAGGAAAAATCATCTCCATATACTGTGAGGTCATCCATATAGACTTGTACACAGTCATGGATCAAGTCTGAAAAGATGGCTAGCACAGCTTGCTAAAAGGAGGCTGGGACGTTGAAAAGGCGAAAATGAAAAACTCGATAAGCTTAGGTACCCCAAGGGTAAGTGAAAGTGGTATCCTCTTAGTCTTCCTCAGCTATTGAATTTGGTTATACCCTCTGTACCCGTCTAGAAAAGAGAAATTCGTTTTACCAGAAAGTGTGTAAAGTACCTAATCAATAAATGGCTATGAAAAATAATCTTGTAGGGTGGCTTTATTTAACTCCCTATAATCAACACATATGCACCACTCACCATTATTCTTTGGAACTACCACCAAAGGTGACACCCATCTACTATCTGAAATAGGATAGTTAAAACTTGTAGCCAATAACTTCTGCAACTCATCTTTTACAATTTATTTCAAGGCTGGATTCATGCGTCTCTGCGGCTGAAAAATTGATATCATCTCCTCATTGGTGTAGATGTGGCGGATGCATGTTTCTAGGTGTATGCCTTTCATGTCCAAATAGTCCCAGGCGAGAGCTCCAGATGTCTCTTGAAGCATTCTCAACAAATTTTTCTTCTTTTCTTCTTTTATTTCATTCCCAATATACAAAATTTTTCCTTCATTGATTTCAATTGGTTCCATCGTGAGCTCATTGTTGTCCTCTATTGCTGTGAATGAGGAAAATACAGCTAGATGACAAGCTTCCTGAAACTTATTACTAAAAACATGCTAATAACCACTAAAATAAATTAGATAACCAATATGAGAACCATTAGATGAAAATTCAAGCAAAATATGATATTCTGATCATTTATGGATTCCTTTAGATTGTTCTAATGACAATAAAGCAAACATACAATCTTCATCTCCATAAGGACTCTCTAGCCATAAGGGTACTTTAGCAACAGGTCGAGGAGGGGGGGAATTGACAAGGTTTGGTTATATGAACCATTGGAAATGACCATTTCTCCATTTTGAAACCCTATCACAACATTCGCAGTAGCTAACCAAGTGTGTCCTAGGACTACATAGTGTCGTGGTTTTTTAGGAGAAATAAAAATGAAATCGATAGGATATTTCCAGGAAGCAATGATGACTACTATGTCTTCTATAGTTCCCATGGGTTTAATAATGGATTTATTTGCCAATTCTAAAATAATAGGTGTAGGATTCATCCCCTGCAATTGTAAAGATGTCACGGTTTCAAAATACATAGCGTTAATTGTTTCTCCTAAGTCTATAAGGGTGTTTGGGAGAAGTAGTCCATTGGTTTTGATGGTCACTATGGGATTTCCTGGTTCACTATATTTTAATGCTAAATCTGAGATCATCATGGACATTTCACTCATGACTTTTAAATTCTAGTTCTTGTGTCCTTTCCTTCTTGGCTTCTTAATACACAAGTGTTTAATGATTTTAGTTAAGATTGGAATGTCCCTAATGGCTTGTAACAACAGAATTTCAATACAAGTATTCCTTAATTTTGATTCTAACTCATATTTGATTGGGATCTATTCCTTCTTAGAAAGTAGTCTCTTCAGGTAAGGAGGATCATTTGGTTCTACTTTTTATTTTTATTTTCCTTGTTGAATGTGATTTTCAGTTTGTTCTTGAGGGGCCTCCTCCCGAATAATGACAGTTGATTTTTCCTTATTGATTGTTTTCCTAGATCATAGTTGAATCTCATTTATTGGGACAATAGTGATCATATAGGTAGGAAAAGGTTGTACTTCCATATTTTTTATAGGTTGAGGTTGTTTATTATGGTTGGAATTATCTATGGGTTTTGCAGGAAACAAAGTAGGACGAGGTAGGTTCAATGATGGTGATGCCTGCGACGATGATCGGTCCGACGATGCAGGTAAAATATGGTGGAAAGGAGGAAGAGGCAGCAAGTGGTGTTGATAATGATTTGGGTTTTACCCCTACTTGTAAGGTTGAATGTTAAGATTGTAGGATGTACTAGGCATGCTTGAGTAGGGAGGTTTGTCGGATTTGTTCTTTCTGAGTTTTATTGTGTCAAGTTAGTTACCAATAATGGTTAGGATATTTGTTTTGAAGTTTTCTAATAAGTTTCCTAATTCCACTCTAGTGACATTGTTGGGTACATATTTTTGGTTTCTTGGCACATAATCTTAGGAATTGTCATGAAGCTTCTTTCCTACAACATATCATCCCAGGAGTAGATGGTGTGTTCACCTAGGCTCATAAACCATCTAAGGGTTTCATATTTTAGGGTGGATGGGAATAGCTTGAGCTTATGTTCATTGTTGGGTTCCTATAATACTAGTGATTACCCCACTACTATTGTAGTTATACCCCTTATTAATATTGTTGTGCCCCTATTGCCCCCATATTGTTATTACTGAGCCCCATAGAATCCCTCTATTTTTATTTTTGTGGCTTTATATTATTATTGTTAGGTCTGCTAGATTATATTGTGACTCCTTAGACTCCTATTTATAAAAAGGAGGTTTTGTCATTTGAATCATCCAAGAATTGTTCATTTATGTAATGTAAAGGAGGTTTCCCCCTCGAAGAGGCTGAATTATAAGGCGTTGACATATCTTTTCTATCTTTTCTTGAGTTGGTTTCATAGCATTTGGTATCAAAGCTTTGGATTTAGGGTTTTGTTGCTCCAAACAGGTCATCGTGGCATTTTCTCTATAAAATTTTTTCTGTGAGGTTTCACAAGTCGCAAAAAAAAACCCATTTGAGAAGAAATTGCTCTGAATCTTGGGTTCGAATTTCGGAGCTTTTTGCGCTACATTTGCGAAGATATGATCTGAGGAAGTTGGTCTTTTTGCAGACTCCTGAATTACATTCCAAACAGGTGACCTGGGGAAAATCGTCATAGACTTCTCTCTAGGGAGCAGATTGAAATTTCGTAAGAAGGTACAGAAAGAGGACGAACTGTAGTTTCTTGTATGCATTTTTCAGATCCAAATGTAGAAACAGTGACTCATGGCACATCATACCAGTTCGCTCTACTGAGCTAGTCTATAATCAAGTCACTGTGGGAGATTCCGCATAACTCTTCCTTGTGGCATTGGAAAGAGGAAACAGAGGGCTACTACAGGTCACACATTCAGAACTAGATGATCAGAAAGTACAGAAATACATCAAAGTCAATATCGAGTTCCTATAAAGTGAAAAAAGGTGTGTAGATTTTCTTAATTTTTTGCTTAAGCTTGGTTTGAAAATTTATATTGAAGTAATTCAAAGGGCATAGTAGAGCATTATTATCGGTAACTGATGCCCCAAGGAAAGAAAATGCAAACACCTAGTAAGGAACCTGAAAGCTCTAGCATGACTCATGAAGAACAGGAAGAAATGCAACATGGTATATCAAAATTACAAGACCAAGTGCAACAACCGTCCCTAACACAAAAAGGAACAGAATCTAAGATGGATGGTTTAAAGAAAGGTGTAGGAGCTAAGATGGACTATTTAGAGAAAGGCATAGAAGCTAAGATGATTGACGCGGAAGCTAAGATGGATGATTTGAAGATAGATTTGAAGACAGACATGGACAAATTGAAGATAAATATGAATAAGTTGCTACAAGAAATGGGCACTAAGGGTGAAAGGGTACTAAAGGAAACTAATGATGAGAATAAAAGAAATGTTAACCATGATTCCATAGACGCTAATGTTGGATCGAGGACTCACCATATTCCAAAAATTGATATGAGGAAGTTTGATGGCAAGGATCCTGCCACATGGATATTACAGATGGAGCAATTCTTTGATCTCAATAATGTACAAAACACACAAAAGGTACGTATGGAAACTTTATATTTGGAACCAAATCAATTTGTATGGTATTAATGGCTTTGCTATCATAAACAATTTATCACTTGGGAAATTTTTACTGAAGAATTGGTAGCTCATTATGATGATACAAAAAGAAACACTTTTTTTAGCCAAATGATAAGTCTCAAACAAGAGGGTTCAATAATGGAGGACATTGAGGAGTTCCAAAAATTGAACATAAGGGTAAAAGATATTCCTGAGGAGCATAGGATTGATGTGTTCATAGGGTCTTTAAAGGATAATATCCAACATGATGTTCGCCTTTGGGAACCTGATTCATTAGAGAAGGCATTCAGGTTAGCAAGAAAAATGGAAAGAAAAATTATGGCAACCAGGAAGCATACCACTCACAACTATAAAGACGGAAGTGTTGTTGCCCCTAGACTTCCACAACCTATAAGGTTGACACCACAACAATTGGAAGAAAAAAGAGCAAAAGGGCTTTGTTACAGTTGTGATAGCAAATACACTAAAGGTCATAAGTGTGCTGAGAAGAAATTATTCTACATAGATTGTGAAGAGGCAGAAGAAAAGGAGCAAGAAAGGTCAAAAGAAGAGGATATACTCCAAGAACAAAGCCT
>APFE030630629.1:59822-109949 GCA_000404065.3 Pinus taeda | reverse complement strand
AAAGAGTGTCATCATGGTGGTAGTTGACAAACTTACCAAGTATGCACACTTGTGCATTATCACATCCATTTAAAGCCAGTATAGTTTCTACTGCATTTATGGAAACAATTCAAAAGCTACATGGAAACCCAAAGATTATTGTAAGTGACAGAGATCCCATTTTCACTGGAAATTTTTGGACAGAATTATTTTCTTGTCTTGGTACTCAGTGAGCTCATAGCTCATCTTATCATCCTCAATCTGATGGGAAAACTGAGATAGTAAACAAATGTTTGGAAGGATATCTTCGTTGCTTTGTATCTGATAGACAAACACAATGGGTCAAATGGTTGCCTCTGGCTGAATGGTGGTATAACACTTCCTTCCATACAACAACAAAAATGACCCCATTTATGGCACTTTATGGTATCAACCACCATCCATCACATCATATTTAAGAGAAAATTCTAAAGTTCAGGCAGTGGAACATCACATCGAACATCAAAAACAAGTCCTCCAACTCTTAAAGGATAACCTCGTGTTGGCATAGAATAGAATGAAACAACAGGCAGATCAACATCGTAGCGAAAGAAGTTTTGATGTAGGTGATTTGGTATTCCTATGACTACAACCATATAATCAAATTTCCCTCAAGCAAGCTAAGAAGGATAATAAATTATCACCAAAGTATTATGGTCCATACAAGGTGTTGCGAAAGATTGGTACTATGGCATACAAATTGGAGCTTCCTGCGGCTTCTCAATTGCACCCAGTTTTCCATGTTTCATGTTTAAAGAAGGTTATAGGCGACAACCTCCCAGTTCAAACAATATTGCCAGAACTTGACGAGGAAGGAAAAATTATATTGGAACCGGGAGCAGTCACAGAAACAAGAACTCAACAGCTACAAAATCGTTCAATTTTAGAGTATCTTATCAAGTGGAATAACTTATCCGCTGAAGATACCACATGGGAGGATGAGAATTTTATGCAGAAGTATCCATAACTAATCAAGAGTTGAGGACAACACTTTTTTGAAGGAGAGGGGCATGTTGGGTCCCTATAATACTAGTGATTACCCCATTACTATTGTAGTTATACCCCTTATTAATATTGTTGTGCCCCTATTGCCCCCATATTGTTATTACTGTGCCCCATAGAATGCCTCTATTGTTATTTTGTGGCTTTATATTATTATTGTTAGGTCGGCTGGGTTATATTGTGACTCCTTAGACTCCTATATATAGAAAGGAGGTTTTTTTCATTTGAATCATCCAAGAATTGTTCATTTATGTAATGTAAAGGAGGTTACCCCCTCGAAGAGGCTGAATTATAAGGCGTTGATCTATATTTTCTATCTTTTCTCGAGCTGGTTTCATAACATTCATCCTCGTAATAATTATAACTCCTACATAAAATTTCAAATTTAAATAAGAAGTCATCTAGGTCTTCAAAGGGCTTACCGTAGAAGAGAGTAAGAGATGCCATTGGTATGTTTTTCATAGTGATATTAATGGCTACATA
Source organism: Pinus taeda (assembly GCA_000404065.3). NCBI lineage: Eukaryota > Viridiplantae > Streptophyta > Pinopsida > Pinales > Pinaceae > Pinus > Pinus taeda. The sequence goes on along the minus strand of APFE030630629.1, from coordinate 108,446 downwards.
GATAATAGGAAACCCAAAAGCGGTTTGTTCTTCTCCTTCTTCTTCTTCTATTCCTCCCCTCGATCCTTCATGGTTCCCTCCTACTTGGTTATGATGTGGGCCTTCTCCTCCCTCCCGACGTTCCTCATTGTTTCTTCCAAATATGTTATGGTGTTGACCTTCTCCTTCTCCCAGCGTTCCTCATTGTTTTTGTTCTCTCCTTCTTAGTTGGCCATGTCTTCTACAGGTTCTTGAAGAGGTTTTCTCATTATTACCCGGTCAAAAAGAGGTAGTGAAGGATGGTCCTTGACATTAGTTTATTCTAGATCTATGGCTGGTTCTTCTAACAAAATTCCATCTGTACTCCCAAAAATAATGTGTTTGAATGTTTCCTTGTCTTGATTCAGGATATCCCTCTTGAAAGCCACTTCGTTGTCAACACCTCCTTCTTCTTGCTTTATTCCTACATACCGATTAGTAGGATCAATGATTGGTGTGGTTGTTGGACCAAAACTTGTAGGAAACTTTGAACTAGCAATAAATATGCCTTCACTATCCCTAGGCCTACTTCTACTTCTACGCATAAAGAAAAGGAAATAAAAGTTCAAATATAAGAAAAAATGATCAAACTATGGAGCAACCCCACAATAGTGGATGTGTGGCTCTTCACTCACATCTTGTCGTACTATCTCTTCCCTATGGCTACTAGTAATACCCTTGAAACTCTGTAATAACTATCTTACCTAAACGAAAATAGAACTTCCCAACAACAACACCAAAATGTTGAGAGTTTTAATTAGTGATTAAACCTCCTAATATTTAATTGTCAACCAGGACTCGTAAGCACTAGTTGTACTGTGTTTTTACCTCAATATGAATTTCAGAGTATATAATTTTCCTTGATAATGATCGTTAAGTATAGAATGATGAAAACAACTTATGAATTAAGAAAAATAGCAATCATCTCATTCTCATAGAACATAAGAAATCTAAAGGAAATCAACTTAAATCAATTGTTATGCAACTAGCTCACAAAATAGAAGAAAGGGACAGATCAATGACATAAAACACAACCTCTTCGAGGGGAATCCTCCTTTATATTACATAAATGAAAAATTATTGGATGATACAAATGACCATACTTCTTTCTATATATAGGAGTCTAAGTGGTCACAATATAATCAGAGTCGACATAATAGTAATAATGCAAGGGAACATCATTAACAGTAGTGGGCTTCTATGGGGCACAGTAATAAAAATATGGGGAAATATGGGCACAAAAATAACAATAAGGGGTACAATGACATTAATAATAGGGGAATACACTAGTATTAAAGGGATCTAAGCCCCTGTCCTTCAAAAATGTATTTTCCTTAACACTTGATTAGTTTTGGATGCTTTTGTATAATATTATAATCCTCCCATGTAGAATCTTCAGTGGTTAAGTTCTTCCACTTGATGAGATACTCTAAAATTGATCGATTATGCAGTTGTCGAGTTCTTCTTTTTATCACTGCTTCAGGTTCCAATATGATTTTTGCTTCCTCTTCAAGCCCTAGAAATATTGTTTGAACAAAGAGCTTGTCACCCATAACCTTCCTTAAGCATGAAACATGGAAAACTGCGTGCACTCAGGAAGATGCAAGAAGTTCCAATTTGTATGTCGTAGTACCAATATTTTGCAACATATTGTATGAACCATAATACTTTGGTGATAATTTATTATCGTTCCTAGTTTGATTGAGGGACATTTGTTTGTATGGTTGTCACCATAGAAATACCCAGTCACCTACATCAAAAATTCTTTCTCTGTGATGATGATCTACCTGTTGTTTCATTCTATTCTGTGCCAAAGTAGGGTTAACCTTTAAGAGTTGGAGAACGTTTCTTGACTCTCGATGTGATCTTCCACTACTTGAACCTTAGGATTTTCTCTAAAATATGATTTGATGGACAATGGATTATATTCATAAAGCGTTAAAAATGGGGTCATTTTTGCTGCAGTATGGAAGGAAGTGTTATACCACCATTCAACGAGAAACCATTTGACCCATTGTGATTGTTTATCAAATACAAAGCAATGGAGATATCCTTCCAAATGTTTGTTCACTATCTCAGTTTTCCCATTAGATTGAGGATGATAAGATGAGCTATGAGTTAACTAAGTACCCAAAAAAATAAAATATTTTGATCCAAAAATTTCCAGTGAAAATAGGATCTCTGTCACTTACAATAATCTTTGGATTTCTACATAGCGTTTGAATTGTTTCCATAAATGAAATAGCAACTATACTAGATTTACATGGATGAGATAATTCACAAAACTGTGCATACTTGATAATTCTAACAACTACCACCATGATGACACTCTTTCCTTTAGACTTGGGTAAACATGTGATAAAATCCTTTGAAACCTCCTCCCAATGTTGACATGGAATGGATAAAGGTTGTAATATACTTGGGGTCTTAATTGTATCAACTTTATTTTGTTGGCAAACAAAACATTCCACCACAAACTTTTGAATATCATATTTAAGCTCATCCCAAAAAAATCCATTGTTAACCCTATGGTAAGTTATTAAAAATCCTAAAGGCCCTCTTAAGGGAGATGTGTGCAATTCCCTAAGAATCTGCTTTTTGAGTTGGGAATTGTTACAGAGGTATAAGCGATCTTTGTACCATAACAAATCATTTTTCCAGCTAAATGTATTAGATTTACTGGGATCTTGGTGCAGCTTTTGAATGGCTGCCAACACTTCACCATTCTTCCATTCATACCTTGTTTCATTTATCCAATCTTATTGGATAATATAAATTTCATAAACCAATGCTTACACATCCTCATCCTTTCTTGAGAGTGCATTTGCAACAACATTTTTCTTCCTTTTTTTGTAGATGATTTCAAAGTCATAACCCAACATCTTTGTGACCCATTTTGGTTGTTCTTGTGAAGATATATTTGTTCTAAAATGTATTTAAGACTATCATGATCTATTTTTACCTTGAAGTGTCTTACCATTAGGTAAGGTCGCCATTTCTTAAGTGCATGTATTATTGCCAACATTTGCTTGTCATAAATAACATGGTGTAAATATTTTCCTTTGATTGCATGACTTTTGAAAGTGATGGGTCGTTCTTCTTGAATTCCATTTCTTGAGGCATCACATTCCCAATAAAGGTTTTTGTGAAGTCTAGCATAGCTAAGACTAGTTCTTGGCATGTTGCCTCTTTAATATGTTAAGAGACCTTTGTTACTTCTGGAGTCCAAGAAAATGCATCTTTCTTTAGTAATGTTGTTAGAGGTGCCATTATTCTCCCATAATTCTTAACAAACTTGCAATAATACCCTGTTATCTCGAGAAATCCTCGTAGATTCTTTACGGATGTGGGGATTTTCCATTCCTTAATGGCTTTAATTTTGCTAGGGTCTACCTTAACACCTTCATGAGATACAATATGACCCAAATATTCCACCTCTTGTACTCGAAAGAAAAATTTAGTGTATTTTTCATATAATTGTTTCTCCTCCAATATTTTGAGCAGTTTGTGAACATGTTGAACATGATCCTTTCTAGACTTGATGTAGAATAGTTTATCATTAAGAAAAACTAACACAAATTTTCTAAGGAAGGGTTTGATAATGGAATTCATCAAACCTTGAAATGTATAAGGTGCATTGGTGAGGTCAAAAGGCATGAGAAAAAATTCATAATGACCATCATGAGTTCTCAATTTTGTTTTCAGAATGTCTTTAATCTTCATTCTGATTTGATGATATAATGAACAAAGGTCTAACTTGGTGAAGTAATTTCCCATGCAATTCATCCAATAATTCATCAATGACAGGAATTAGGAATTTATCTTTAATAATGATATTTTTGAGCTCCCTATAATTTGGTTGCATGCACCATGATCCATCCTTCTTGTGCATGCATACTACTTTAGTAGAGAAAGAACTTTGACTAGGTTCAATTATACTAGCCTCTAGCATTTCTGCAACCATATTTTCAATTTCAGTATTTTTGGCATAGAGATATCTATCAGGCCAGATGTTTGGAGGAACACTTCCTGGAATCAAATGAATGGCATGACCATGATCATGAATAGGTGGGAAGCCTTTGGGAGTCTCAAATAGCCTGGAATGATTTCCTAAGGCTTTTTGGAGATCTAGATAAATAAATGACTCCAATGTGGGTACCTCTAGAAAACATAATTGTGCAATTATACCTCGTTATTCATTCTTTAGAATATTTGTCATATTGTCAGAGCTTGTTACATTTCCTAGTTTCCCTGTGATAGCCCTCAATTCAACTTCTTTTCCTTCTAAAACAAATTTCATAAAAAGTTCTTGAAAATTAAAAGTTATCGTAAGAAAAGATTGTAGCAATTGGGCTCCTAGCACAACATCAGCACCACCCATTGGAATGGAGAGCATTGTACTATTCAAAACATATTCTCCCATGGATAGCTTGATATTATGTCACTTTTTAGAGAAATTAATGGCTCCACCATTTGCAACGATCACTTGACAGTCTGGTGCTGGATATAGGAATCAATTAAATTCCTTGCCTATCTTACAATGAATAAAATTATGGGTACTGCACAAATCAATCAACACTACTACCCTTCTCTTATTTATATGTCCTTCTATCTTGATAGTTTGAGGAGTGGTAATTTTGACCAATGCACAAGAAGATATGGTTAGATTCATTTCTTCTTTCTCTAGGGTTTGTTCCTAGTGTTTATCCTCTTCTTCCAATGTTTCTTGTTCCTTTTCTTCCTCCTCTTCACAATGTGTGTAAAATAATTTCTTCTGAGCAGAATTATGACCTTCAATGTATTTTCTGACACAAAGCCATTTTCTCTTTTTTCTTCCAATTGTTGTGGTGTCAACCTTGCAAGTTTTGGAAAGGCTAGGGGAAGCAACACTTTGATCTTTATAGTTATCAGTTGCAGCCTTCCTTGTTGCCATATTTTTGTTTTCAGTTTTTCTTGCCAACATGAATGCCTTTTCAAATGAATCTGGTTCTCAAAGGAAAAACTCATGTTGCATGTTATCCTTTGAATTCCCTGTGAACAAATCAATCCTATGATCCTCTATAATATATTTTACCCTTATATTCAATTTTTGGAAGTCCTCAATGTGCTCCACCATTGAACCCTTAGGTTTGAGATCTATCAATTGGCTTAAAAAGATGTTGATTTTTGTATCCTCATAATGTGCTACCATTTCTTCCTTAAAAATTTACCTAGTGACAATTTGTTTATGAAGAAAAGCCTTTGATGCCATACATATTGATCGGGTTCCAAATATAAATCTGCAATGCATACCTTTTGTGTTCTTTGCACATTATGGAGATCGAAATATTGGTCCATTTGTAGTATCCATGTTACAAAATCCTTGCCATCAAACTTCCTCATATCGATCTTTGGAACATGGTGGGTCTTCAGTAAAACGTTAGAGTCATGAAATCATGACTAACATTTCTTTTCTTCTCATCATGAGTTTCCTCTACTATCTTTTCGACATTAGTAAGCATTTCTTGTAGAAACTTTGTCAAACCTATCTTCGAATATTTCATGTTTCCTTTAAGTTTTGCTTCTACACCATTCATCTTAGCTTCCATGCCATCCATTATAGCTTCCATTCCATTATTTAAATGATCCATCATAGTTTCAATTACCTTTTGTGAAAGTGAAAACTGTTGCACTAGGTCTCGCAATTTTTATATATCATGTTGCATTTCTTCCTCTTCTTCATGTGTCATAGTAGATATTTCAAGTTTCTTACTAGGTGTTTTCATTTTCTTTCTCTAGGGCATCAATGAATGATAATTATTCTTCACAATTCCCTTTGAGTCACTTCAAACTACTTTCTCAAACAAGGTTTTTATTTTTATTTTTTTCGCTTTCTATGAGCTCGATCATGAAATGCCGGTAACTTTGTAATTTTGGATCTCCAAGTTCTAAAATTTCGGCCTGTCATATCCCTCTGAGTTTTCTTTCCAACCCCTCAACTCTAGTCCCAATTTCATTCTCAAAGAAATATATATGCCCAATCTCCCTTTATGTCCTAGTTATAGATGAGTTCAGCAGCGTGAAGTTGTATGTTGTGTCACGTAGCATTGTTTCGACCTTAGGTTCTAAAAACGATACCAAAAAAACTAGATTTTGTCATATTTGTGTCACGTTTTACTATATCTAAATCAAAAGCTCATATAGAAAATTATGACGATTTTCCCAAGGTGACCTGTTTGTGATCCAATTCAGGATCCTATAAAAGCCTTAAATTCCTCAGTTCATATCTCCGAAAATATAGTCATAAAATATCTAAATTTTGGTCAGTGGTTCATCACAAATTCGTCTCAATTAAGTTTTATGTTTGGCTTTAGAAACTTTGTGGAAAATGTTTTATAGAAAACATTCCATGATGACCTATTTGAAGTAGCGAAACCATAGAATCCAAAGCTCTGATACCAATTATTATGCAACTAGCTCACAAAATAGAAGGAAGAGCTAGATCAACGACTTAAAATGTAGCCTCTTCAAGGGCGAAACCTACTTTACATTACAACAATTCTTGGATGATACAAATTGTAAGACCTCCTTCTATGTATAGGAGTTTAAGGGGTCACAATATAATCAAAGTCGTCATTAAAATAACAATGTAAGGGCACAACAATAGTAATAGTGGGCTTCCATGGGGCACAATAATAACAATATGGGGACAACATGGGAAAAACAATAACAGTAAGGGGTACAATGACAATAATAATAAGGGAATACACTAGTATTATAGGGACCTAAAATCAATCCATTAAATTGCTTACTCTAAATATATGCAATCAAAACAAAAACTTACTAAAACCAAAGGCTTAATGAAATTAACTCCATGTACAAATATTAAGCAAGGCTTTAAACCTCTAGCTATTTCAAGAACCAAGCATATACTTACTTGTAACGAAATATGATAAGAAGGAAAAAATGTAACTCTAAGATGAAACCCTAATTTGTTATCTTCAATCCATTTGATGCAGACTACCTTTACTTGGGAATGAAACACATTCAAACTTCACTTTAAATTCAATCACAAATATAAAAACAATGTTATTGAACTGCATTTACCTCGTAGTCATGTACAGTTAGGGTTTAGGGAGTGATGTAGGTGATAAGGTAGGTAGCAGGAGTACTTCCATAATTAAAAGATGTTGAAAGTAGGGATAAGAGGCAGAAAATTGGGGATGAAAATGGGCTCCAACATCCCCCCTATGAAAATTCAAATGCATTTCCTGATGCATGTTGCCATAGTATGCCAAAAATAGAACTGACATGGTAGCAAAAGAAACTCTGGTCAAAGACTAGCGGCCTTAACCAAGACATCTAACCCATGCTTAATTTTAATAGAACACTTCTTAAACTAGAAAGCAAACTCTTGAGCACTTAGCTCTTTACTCTATTTCATCCAGGAGATTTTCCAACATAGCAATTGCTTGTTTTTCCACTTCAGCACATCATTCAAGGAATACAACCAAAGATTAGTTTCTCTGATCTAATGCATAACTTCTGTGACATATTAAAATAAGACTCGATACTTGTTTTCTTACCTGTGAAGTTTGATAATCTTTATCTGTAAGTTCACTAAATGAATAGTCAAGTTTTAGTCTGCTATAGGAGTAAGATTTTTCATGGGTGTTGTCAATTGTCGAGAGGCACTACATCCTAGTGTGTTTCTATGACCTTTCCCACGTGAGGAAGTTTTGTGAACTTCTTTGTTGACCTTTTGACTAGGATTCTTGCTAGGCGAGGACTGAATAGGAGATCATGTTTCCAAATATTGTCTAATGTCATGTGAGGAAATAGCATCAATACACTTATAATTTATAATTTTAGGAGTCTTAAGCTTGTTAATGCTTCTAGTTATTCTGCAACCTTAGATCAAAGTCTCTGCCTTCGACATTGCTAGCACTTGGGTTGGAAACAGTGATTTCGTCAGCTTAGGCTTTGGTTCGGTCACTGCATGAGCTTCAAAAGCTTTTGATGCATGTTCTTCAAATTTTGACCCTACAATATCAACTAGCTGAGGTCCATCTTTACTACTCCTGCTCCGCCTGTTACTTCACTTACTTTCCCTTTGAGCTTTTGAAGATGTCCCATCTTCCATATTATTAGAACAGGGTGTCAATTTGTGAGGGCTTTTGAAAATAGGAGGGACAAGGTTATTTGTATGATTATGCATCACTTGGAAATTTTGTGAAAAGGTCTCTCTTCTATGCTTAAGTGACTGTCCAACCAACCATTTCCGAATTTTGAATTGTGTCTCTTCCCCATTATAATTTTCAACTAGGACATCTTCCCAAGGCCTCCGCCACTTTGTAAGCTTAGAAAAAAATATCATTTTAGTAAGCCCATGGTAACATTGTCTTACAGTTGCTGCTCATTGATTGTACCCCTCAAGACATTTTATGCAAGCTTAATTTCAAGAAATGCAAAATATTGATCTTTCTATCTTCTGCAAAATGTGATAATAGGAAAATATGATATAAAAAAGATATAGCATACGTTCCCTCATAGGCAAGAAAGCGTTCCAACATGGTGATAAAAGGGTGCCATTTCTCTTCGATACAACTTCTTAGTATACTTTTCGTCCAGCTGATTGACTAAAGGTTGGCTTGACAAATGAAGCACAATTTGGAATATGTAATTTCCCACCCTTGGATAATTTTTCACGCACATAGGGTAACCCTATAACATGGCTAAGAGACTCCTCTATAACTTTGAAATTAAAAATACCAACTTTAACATGCTCTCCATCAAAGTTCTCAGCAAATTCCAGGACTACTTTATTATTATATCCTTGAAAATTTCTTAAAAATGGAAACTATCCCCGCTTTTCGAGAACTCCTTTGAATTGTTGATACTTAGAGCTATAGTAAAATTGGCCAAAGGTTAGCTCATGGTGATCGTTTCCCATGCCTATATAAAATGAAAATTTCTGAATCAAACTTAAAACTTTTACTCTCTACCTATAATACTGATATAGGAACCGGTTTCCATTATGATTGGCAAATAAAATGGTTGCCTTGATGTGAATGAGAATTGTCTTCATCCTCTTGATGACTCCACCCTCAACATGTTGATGATTTCACCCTCATCATGCCTCTGTGGGAATGGTTATCACAATGGTAGGGTAGTACAAGGTTGAAGGGGTGATAATAGCCACAATTCCGATGTGGTTTAAGTGGAGAAGTTTGATAATGATTAAGACGACAAGGAGTGTAAGGGCTTGGATATGAAACAAAGGGTTGAAATGATTAGGGAACCCATGATTGCGTATCACTAGACAAAATTTTAACTATTAACAATTGAATCTCAACAAATTATGAGCACATACCTTACTAACTAAAAATGATTTAGCATGTTGAGCTGTAGAGATAAACCATATTTGGTTGATACACTTCAAAGTGTTCTGCATATTCTTTCATTGGCCAGAAATGTGATTTCTGTAAGCAAGATGGATGATGCAGGTGTAAAAACAGTGTTCAACAAGTATATGTGCAAAATGGTTCAGGGAGCACTGGTATTGATGCGGAGAGTTCGAATTGGAACTCTGTACAAGCTGCAAGGTGGCATTGTTATTGATGGGTGGAACAATTTTGTAGTTCCTGAAAGTGGAGCAGAAAATCTAGTGGCCTCTGGCGAGAAGACCATGTTGTGGCATCAAATGCTTGAACATACTGGAGAGAAGGACCTTTGAATACTTCATGGTAAAGGTATGGTAGAAGGTATGAATAATAGCTCTTTGGATTTTTATTTCTATGAAAATTGTGTATATGGGAAGAAGAATCGGGTGAGTTTTTCCTCTAGTAGTAAAAGGGCAAAATAGATATTAGACCTTGTGCACAGTGATGTGTTTGAACCTATGAAGGTTCCACCACTGGGTAAGTCTGTGTACTATGTATCATTTATATACGACTTCTTAAGGAATACATGGATATATTTCCTTAAGAATAAATCTGAAGTCTTTGACAGGTTTAAAGAATTGAAGGTTCTGGTGGAAAACCAGACAGACAAGAAGATAAAGCTGTTGAGGACAGATAACGATGGAAAGTTTTGCAGTAAGGAATTTGAGGAATTATGCAAGAAATGTTGTATAGCACAGTACAAGAGTACGCCATATACACCTCAGCAAGATGGAGTTGCAAAAAGAATGAACAAGACGTTGATGGAAAGGGCAAGAAGCATGCTCAATGGTGCCAGATTAGGACAGGAATTCGATGCAGAGGCAGTGGACACGGCATGTTACCTGGTCAACAAATCACCTTCATCAGCGTTGGAGGATAAGACTCCAGAAGAGGTATGTACTGGTAAGAAACCCTCTCTTTCACATCTGAGGGTATTTGGATGTGATGCATATGTACATGTTCCAAAGGAGAAATGAACCAAGTTCAATAGTAAATCTAAAAAGTGCATCTTTATTTGGTATAAGGATGGTTTAAAGGGCTATAAGCTTTGGAACCCAGTAACAAGGAAGGTTGTGTACAGCCGAGATGTGGTGTTCAGAGAGGTGAAATATGTTATTAAACATGAAGTTCAACCAAAGGAACCTGAGAAGATAGAGTTTGAGCTAAAGGAGGAAGAATCAAACTCTACAGCACAGGAGGAATCAAAAGATGAAGAGCCACAAACTCCAGGTGTGAGAAGATCAGTTCGAGAAATAAGGCGGCCAGAAAGGTATAGTCCATCTGCTTTCTATTCAAATTTTTCTTTATCTATTACTGATGATGATCCCAGAACTGTGAAGGATGTAGTAGATTCTTTGGATGGAAAACTCTGGAAAGAGGCCATGGTTGATGAAATGACATCTTTGCACAAAAATGAGGCTTGGGATCTGGTCGAGTTACTGTCTGGAAGGAAACCCATTGGCAGCAAATGTGTGTTCAAGAAGAAGACAAATGTAGATGGAAAGGTGGAGAAATACGCAGCTCGATTGGTAGAAAAATGTTATTCCCAGGTGCCAGGAATTGATTTTGGTGATATTTTTTCTCCTATTGCTAAGGTAACCTCTACTAGATTACTTTTATCTGTTGCTGCTGCTTTTGATTTTGAGGTAGAATAGATGGATGTGATGAAAACACTTCTTCACAGGGATCTGGAAGAGGAAATATACATGAAGCAAATTGAAGGCTTTGCGACGAAAGGTAAGAACGAATTGGTATGCAAGTTAAAGAAGTCTCTGTATGGGTTAAAACAGTCACCAAGGATGTGGTATCAAAAATTTGATACATTTATACAGGGACTTGGCTTCACCAGAAGTAAAGACGATCACCATGTGTATTTTAAATTAATTGGTGACCATGTTATTTATCTGGTCTTGTATGTGGATGATATGTTGCTGGTTGGAAATGACAAAGAAATTATCTAGAATTTAAAGACCCAATTGTCCTCGAAATTCGAAATGAAAGATCTTGGTGCTGCAAATTATATTTTGGGCATGGAAATTAAAAGAGATCGGGCAAAGAGGAAGCTCTGGTTAAACCAGAGGAAGTATGTCGAGACAATACTGTAGAGGTTGAATATGAAGGATAGTAAACCAGTGAAGGTTCCTATTCCTATAGGTGTGAGGTTATCTATTGAATAGTGTCCTAAGACATAAGAAGAGGAAGAGGACATGTCCCATGTTCCATATGCAAGTGTAGTCGGTAGCGTGATGTATGCAATGGTCTGTACTAGACCAAGCATTGCACATGCAATGGGAGTATTGAGCAGGTTTATGTCAAAACCAGGGAAGGAGCACTAGATAGTAGTGAAGCGGGTTTTCAGGTATTTGTGTGGCACTAGTGATTGTGGTTCGTGTGACCAAGGAAGAATAGGATTGGATAGAATGTTGGATATTCGTGGCTTTGTTGATGCAGACTGGGATGGAGATCTGGATAGGAGAAGATCTACAAGTGGATATGAGTTTAACATATTTGGAGGTGCAGTTAGTTGGATGAGTAAGAAACAATCTATAGTGGCACTATCAACTATAGAGGCAGAATACATGGCAGCCACTCATGCAAGAAAGGAAGCATTTTGGTTCTAGAGAATGTGTTCAAGTATGGGGCTAGTAAAAGGAGCTATAAGGATATAATGTGATAGCCAAAGTGCAATTTTCTTGGCAAAGAACCTTGCTTATCATTCAAAGACAAAGCACATTGATGTTCAGTATCACTTTGTGAGGGATATGATAGAAGACAAAAAGGTGTTGCTGGTAAAGGTGGACCCTTTGAAGAATACTGTAGATGCATTGAAAAAATATGTGAGCTTTGAGAAGTTCTCTTGTTGTAGAGAGACAATGGGCATTTCAGGGCTAGCAAAATGACTAAGCTCTCTTTTGGTCCCCTGTGGAAAGAAAACAACAAGTGGGAGAATTTTGGGTTGTGTTATATTATTTCGATAACTAGCCCACGTAGTTAATTAGGGGGTTAGAGGGGGGCACAAAGGCCCCCTTCATTGCACCGATTTTGTAGTTGGGGGGGGTGCCACAAGGGGCTTGAGGTGTATTGGTAACTCCACTTTATGGGGTCCAGGGTAGCGCCCCATAATATTTTGGTTTTGGATTCTATGTTAGGATGGCCCGACCCACCTATGGTTTTGTGCACAATTTTCGCACATGTTTTTGGACGTCATGGTTTTTGGTCCATGGTATTGGACCTGATGGTTTTAGATCAATGGTATTGGATGCTTCGGCATGTATAAATATTTATTTTAACATTGAATGGAACATAATGAAAAATCAAGATGGTATTCCCAGTTTTGGGATCCAGGGAAAATCTTTGTGCATATGTGTTTTATGTGTTATGCTCTCGCATTGTTTATTTTCTCTATTTTAGAATTCATATGCAAATATTCTACTTGCATTGGCTAATAAAGAATCTAATAGGCAAGGTGATGGAACAAATATCCGTGAGCATGGCGATGACAGGGAATGTCGAATCACAAGGACACAGATAAAATTCTCTTTCCACTGCACAAACAAGATATCAGGATGGAAAAAATTGACCACCACATCCCTTGCATTCTACAGTTGTATGGCATGCCAGGGGCATCAGTTGAGGATCCATCTCCCATCGCATCTATCTCATAGGAATAGAAGGATTAGACACATGCCCATGCATAATTTTGGTCTATGCAATTAGATTTAAATTTTTATGTTGGAAATGTCATTTTTTTTAGTTATGTAGTGTGTGGACATGAGATAGATATGTATCTAGCCTAGCTATAAAGATTAAAACAATATTTTTTTGGATGACTTACAACGCTAACCAATGGCAAACAAACTTGGTTTCCCCTTGGGGCAAGTTGAGGCCCCGTGGTTAATTTGTGTGGTGTAAACTTTCTTATTATCTAATAGAAAATGGAATCAACCTCCCAAGCTTAACAAAAAAAAAATGGAAAATTTAGTAAATTTTTAAAAATCAATTAAAAATGAGTAGAAAATTAAATCTTATATATAGTTGGGTAATGTTGAACATGATTTATTATTCATTCTTATTTCTAAAATAATTTTTTTTACTATATATATATATATATATATAAAATTCAAAAAACATTTGGAAATCTAATATATTTTTTTTAAATCAATTAAAAATGAGTAGAAATTTAAGCTCCTAGTAAGATAATAATAATTAAAAGAGAATATATATCAACAATCATGTCTTATTCGATTTATTTACTAGCAACAATGAATTTTTAATGGTGATTTTTTGATGAGTGATGGGGTTAGGGTTACACTGCAGGGTTCATCTGTGGTTTACAGGGATCACAATACAGATTCATCGACTGCCCCTGTAACAATATACTCCCTTGCATCTTGCCATTTTCCTTCAGCATTCAGCTGCTAAGGTTCTTGAACCTCGGGTTTAAGCATTTTTCAGGTGCATTTTTTTTCACCCACCGACATACCTTCGTTCCTGTTTTGCATCGACCTTACAGGTAGTTGTCAGTGAGTGGTTTTGACAGTTATGTAAGAGCTTATAAATTATAACACCCACAATTTGGAAGATGTACCCATCCAGACACATCCTGTGACCACATCGACTGGATATTTTACCTTTGATAATGAGCTCTCCAATGAAGTAGATGCCCTTCCTTGCATTTCCAGCTCTCACATTCCATCCGTTATGCTGCCTGAAGACACCCTGGTGATTCCTGATTACATCTATCAACCACTGTCACTGAATTCCCTGACCTTTTTTGGGCCTCCATCTAACCTTGGTGAGCAAACCCTCGGGGAGGTACCTATTTCAAATCTCCCTTCGTCTATCCCCTACATACCCTCAGTTGTCCACCACTTGGTATCTACTACACAGGTGCCCATCACATCAGCCCATCTATCCTCTGTGGCTCCTCCCCTGGGTAACTTCACAGGAATTGGCCCCATTTTGGGTTTTTTCCCCTCCATTTCATTGAATACCACTTCTGGATCTAGGACATCTCCAATTTCATCAGCTTCTCAACCATTCACATACCAAATGTTTCAAATACATGATTTCACGAGGATTTAAAGAGAAAAAGGTGCCTAAAGCTCCAGAACTATGAGGTATTCCTAAAACTCCATGAGGACACTCAGTTATTGGACTCCCTCGACACTGCAGAAAAAGTACTTGTTGGTCGGGTCCGCGACAGACATTTTAGTGTGGAACAACTTCAGTAATGGACCTCGAAGGTATGAGGCCATCATCTAAAAGATGCCCCAAGGGTGGAAAATTTCATCAAAGGTTGGTTCACTCTATGTTTCAACTGCCTTGCACAGACCAACTGGGTACTTTCTACAGTATGGCATATCGATCAAGCACCTGTGCTACTTAGGAGGTGGACACTGATATTTGACCTTGAGTAAGAAAGCGTAGATGCTGGGCCTATTTGGGTATGCCTCCTAGGACTTCCCTTTCATTTCTAGATGGAGGATGTTTTCAAGCGTATTGGGAATGCTATTGGCACCTACCTCACTTTTGATGACTCCTTTCAGATTACAGCGCATATGGCCTTTGCTATCATTCTGGTCCGCCTAGATATCATAGATGGCTTACTGGAGCACATAAACATTCAATGGAGGAATGCATCAAGGTAGAAGATTTTGAACGATGAGGGAGTCTCATTTAGATGCAAGAGATGTCACAAGGTGGGGCATATTTTTAAAGATTTCCCCCTTAATGGAGGGACATACAAAAATACACCAAGTTAGGAGCCATTGGCATAGGAGACACCATTGCAGGAGGAAAAACCCTTGAATACAAAATCTCCAGTAAGGAAGGCAGATGCACAAAAAGGCTCAAAGGCTATGACAACGACTTCAACTTAGGCAGCCTAGAAGAAGCGTGGTAGGCCTCCCCACAGACCTCCTCCCCCACCACTTGAGCGAACCCTAGTGGCCTTCAGAGACTCGAATACTTCGGGTGGGAGCATCCCTTCCACTACTTCCTCTCTTTGCAGCACATATTTACATGATATATTATCATCTGGTCATTTTATGGGTATGGGTTCGACTACTTTCTTTGCTACCTCCATACAGATTAACTGCAATTTATCTTCCTCACATCCTGTCATCACTCCCACACCTCCCTCTATGTCATTTTCCCCTTGACCTTCATCTACATCCTCTTCTCTAGCCCCTCCCACATCTAGTTATCTGACAGGCTCAAAAACCAAGAGACAGGCGATTGACCATGTCAGCCTCGAAATCATTCCCACCCCCCTACATAAACTCCAAAGAGGTCAACCCTCCTCCCTCGCTATTGCTCAATCACTGGTGGGTGATGAAATAGCTTCGAGTAAGTAGTCCACTATTCCTGGGGTACTTAGAGCAACAGAATCACCCTCTGAACCCCCACCATGAAGGTTATCTCCCACATTTGTCGAGGGCTTGCTATGCCTAACAAAAAACTATAACTTCGTCGGTTAGTTACAACCGACTCACTTGAATTAATATTTTTATAGGAGACACTTTCCTCTGCTACTGACATTACCTTTTCCCTTGAGCATATGTTTCCTAGGTGGAAGTTTACTGGTCTAGATGCACATGGAATATCTGGGGGTATTTCTCTGGGATACAACTCCAGTTCTAACAAATTACTCAATTTTTTGGGAGGGGATGGACATTTTGGAGATGACATTCATTCAATGGACCTAGGTTTGGATATTAGAATTTTCAACATTTATGGGTCGTGTCAGAGTAGACCTGATTTTTGGGATAAACTCATGGGTTCAAATTTATTTTTTGTTGATCATTTGATACTTGGAGGGGACCCAAATTTCTCCATCGGTCACTCTAAGTCCTAGGGACATCGAGAAAAGAGATATTCTCTCTCATATTGTTTCTCATTCATCCTAGATTCTCATCAACTAATAGACATCCCTTCAGCCAAGGTACAATCTACCTGGAGAAATAATTGGACTAAGCAGAATGGCCTGGCACGCACACTTGATCGTTTCTTAGCAAAAGGGAATGTACTTCATTTGGGGCTCTACATCAGAAAATCGGTTGGATCGGGGGGGGGATATCTGATCACCTCCCTATTTATATGGAAATCAAAGGAGGTAGAGAAAATCCCAAAGGATGTTATAAATTCTGCTCTCCCTAGCTCAGGGAATCCCCATATGTCAACATGGTAATTTATTTCTGGAAAGAAATCCCCCCTTGGGCAGGAGGAGATATCACAAATGGTTTTATTCACAATCTTAAAGGGCTGAAGAAAATGTCTAAGCAATGCCCACACAACAAAAGGACTCAGGATGAACTTTCTCTGAGATAGATAGAATCTGAACTATCTGTCTTTGAAAATGAATAAGGAGGATTATACCGTACAACAGAACATAAGGAGAGGATTACATCCCTATACACTTTAGAGGGAAAATCCTTAAAGACTGTGAAGGGGTCTAGAGATTGAGAAGTAGGGAGATTTGGATGTAGGATGGGGATGCAAATACCAAATTCTATCATAAGTTCGCCAACGAAAGGAAGGAGATAAATGCTATTTGGTAGCTATAGAATGAACGAGGGCAAGCTGCAAAAAATTTTCCGCAACTAGCTTCGCTGGAAACCTCTCATTTCAAAAGAGCATATAGTGTCCCTCGGAGTAAATATGGCATACATCATTAGAGTTGCACAACATTTTCCACGGTTTGTGGAGCAAGAGGAGGGAAGCGATCTGGTCAAAGAGGTTACTTTGGAAGAGCTGGAGGCCACCTTAAAGTGGTTTAATAAAGTCAAAAGCCTGGACCTAATGGATAGTCTATTGAGTTCTACCTAGCTTTTTTTGACACCATAGGTGCAGATCTATTCAAGTTATTGAGGACTCCAGAATCAGTGGACATATAGCGGCATCCATCACCTCTACCTTCATCGCGCTTATCCGTAAATCTGATAACCTGACCTCCTATGATGAACATCACCCTATCTCTCTTTTCAACCGCATTTACAAGATAATAGTAAAGATCATTTCCAATCGGATGCGGCCTATTCTTTCCAATCACATCTCTCTGGAATGATTCGCCCTCCTCCAAGATCATCAGATTCAGGAGGCTGTGGTTTTGCACACCCTACATACCAAGAAATGCAAAGGTATGATCCTAAAAGTTGATTTACCTAAGGCTTTTGACAGAGTAAATTGGTTATACATTAGAATTCTATTAATCCATTTGGGTTTTCCCTTCATATACATCAAATGGATCATGAGTTATATAACTAACATTCCATTCAGCGTCTTGGTTAATGGAAGTGCATCCCCTTTCTTTCTTTCTAAAAGAGGATTGAGGAAGGGCTGTCTGCTTTCACTATTAGTCTTCCTCGTTGTCATGGAGGGGCTCAACAAGCTTATTAAGGATGAACACAGAAGAGGCAAACTACTGGGAATCAAAATAACATATGATTATATGCTCACACATATACTTTTGTGGATGATGTTCTAATATTTCTCAATGGCAGCATTGATGATCTTACCAATACTAAAGCCACCTTTTCCTTATTTATGGTGGCTACTAGTATGTTGATTAATGATACAAAATCAACGCTGATGGCAGCAACATGCTCACAACATGAGATCAAATTTTCACTTCATCGCTTCTACTTTACACATCCAAGTCTTGTAGAAGGCCTGAAATACATGAGGTATAAGTTAAAGACCTTGGGCTACAAGATTGCAGACTAGACCTGGGTCATCTCTAAGATGGAGAAAAGACTCAACATTTGGTACCTCAAATATCTATCTCGTGTTAGTCGTCTCACTCTCATTATGAGTGTTTTGGAAGCCACTCCTGTTTATTGGATGTCACTGTCTTGGATTCCTAGGCGTATACTCACCAAGATACAAGCTCTTTGCTGCAAATTTTTATGGAAGGGAAGCCAACCGGGTAACAGATGACAGCCTCTCGACAAAAGTGACCACATAAAAGCGCATTGCCCTGTTGCAAATCATTGATTGGATTAGGCGGCCACTAAGAAGCACTACTAGGATTTCAACTAATTGGAAGGCTATAATTAAGGCATTGGATCCTATGATAGTTGAACTTACATGGAGAATCCACTTGGGACATAGTGTACAAGTTGGAATAGACCCGTGGATCGGTTGTGGGAACATACACCGGCTGCCTTTTGATCTCATACAACATCTATAGGACCATAATGTTACTCACATTTCTCATATTGCAGATGGAGATAATTCTACATTTCTACTAACTTAGTAATCGAAGAACCCACAGTAAAGACCATTTTCTGTCAACGTTTCAAATCCCAACAGGGATCCATCATCAGGACTATTATTGAATGATGATAGAGGAAGAGCTCCAAGGTAAGAAATAAACAGTAATGAGGTAAGCTTGTTATGGCTGAAGGAAAAGAAAGGTCGGCTGATTTGATTAAAGGGAGTCGGCTGCTCAATAATTAATATTATCCAGAAATTTTTATTTAGATTTTTTATTTAATAAATTAGGTTTATTTTAATTTTTTGATGATGGAATTAATATTAATAAAAAGTAAAGGTGAAATTCCTTAGTGATATATACTTATATATTTTTATTGATTAAAAATTTTCTTCATAATAAAATAATAATTTTTATTATTTTTACATATTTATTTTAATCTTATTAATTAATAAAATTATAAATAAATATATTAAAATTAATAAAAATTATATTTTTTTTGAGAAATATTAATCATTAAAAATATATAAGTATTATCACTAAGGAATTTCACCTTTAATTTTTATTAATATTAATTCCCTCATCAAAAATTTAAATATATTATTAAATAAAAAATCTAAATAAAAATTTCTAGATAATATTAATTATTGAGCAGTTGACTCCCTTTAATCAAATCAGTCGACCTTTCTTTTCCTTCAATCATAACAAGCTTACCTCATTACTATTTATTTCATACCTTGGAGCTCTTCTTCTATCATCATTCAATAATAGTCCTGATGATGGATCCCTGTTGGGATTTGAAACGTTGACAGAAAATGGTCTTTACTGTGGGTTCTTCGGTTACTAAGTTAGAAGATATTAACTACATTTCTACATCAGGCCCATAAATCTGCACTTCAATTAAACATCCCTCTTCAATGGATTCAGCTCTGGGATGACTATACTCGGGCACTTACTGAAGCACACATTCGTGTTACTGATGGAGATGATGAGATCATATGGGCCCTCTCAAAAACAAGGAGATGTTCTCCTAAAGATGGCTATTTGGTGCTGTCTGAAACAAGGAAACCACAAACCATTGAAGCATGGTGGAAACATCTTTGGAAGCTAAAGACACCCCCTAGGACTCAACTGTTCATGTGGTCTATCTTGAGAAACAAGATTCCTAAAACTATGGGACATTGTTATACCTACCATCACCCCCATTACAACTGTTTTTCCACATCTATCTTAGAGGCCTGGAATATCTGGTTTACCTCCATCTCCTCCTCCAAGTAGTGTAACCTTCCCCTTCTGATCTATTGGGCCATCTGGATCACCCGAAATAATCTAATTTTCTAGAATTTACCTCTTTACTGGCCTATTATCGCAGCCAAGGTATTGGCTGACTATATTGTCGTCCTAGATGACCCACCTCCCCCAAGGCCCAGATGAATTATTTCTGAACATATTGACCACAACATTCCTTGGGCATACTTTGACAAGGTAGCATAGGAGCATGGCTGCTGTGGGGCATATATACATCATATATCTCCTCATCATTCATACAACATGATATTGGGATTAACAAGAGGAACAAATAACTTTGCAAAATTATCAGTAGCAGAATTCCTTATATAATTTGCCTTGGAGAAAAATTGTAGAGACATACAATTATTTGGGGATTCCAAAATTGTTTGTGATTGGTTAAATAGAACTTCTAGATGCTCTACTTATACTTTGAGTCATATACTAGATGAGACTCTAAGATTAATTTCATTTTTTGACTCTTTTACATGCAAACACATTTTTAGGGAGTGTAACATAGCTGCTGACAACCTTTCCAAAGAAGCAACGAACAGGGAGCTGAGCATTTGGTTGATCCAAGAAATGCGTGATGGTGAACACTACCAGTACTTCCACCAGCCTTTCATGGACATCATCACCTGATTTTACTGTGGCATATGGATAATATCTTTTGTATATATTTATCGTCTGATAGACTTTTTAGTTTTCTATACATTGTGGTTTTCTTACAATATATTTTGGATATTGTTACCTCCCTGCGTGGATCAAGGTAAAATAATTTTGAACTTAGTTCTTTTGATGAAGATAGTCATATCTCTGATATTATCCGAATATGCTTACATGCATCTACAAAATGTAATTTCTTTCCATTAATGAAATTACGATTTTTCCTAGGGGGAAAAACAATGACTTTTTAATGTAATTATGTATTTGTAAAAAACTTTTTTATTTTTATCTAAAACAAATATTAATAATATTATATTATGAATATAGACTTAGGAAGTTTTCTAGGTAAGTAACCTAAATTAATTGTAATATGAAAAAATGAAAATAATATTTTGAAATAAAAGTAGCTAAATGAAATAATATATATTATCTATTTTTACACATAAAAATACAAATCCTTATGATCTCATGTAATGGATGAAATCTTAAAATTTTCCTATGGACTGAATCTTAAAATTTCATATGGATATGTTGTCTTTTCTCCTCAAGAATAGATTATCATTACTTTAACCCAATATATCACATATGCATTTGAGAGTTTAAGAAATACTATAAAATATTGTTTTAAATTGTATGTTCTCTATTTCGATGTTTAATCATTATTTATATTTTTGAAATTATAATTATATAAAAATCCAATTTTTCAAAATGTAAATTTTATTAATATGACTGAAAAAATTCAAATATATAATTATCATATAAATATTTATTAGTAATAGAAAAAATCATTATTCTGCTTTTAAAGTTGGAGACTTGCCATTTCTGATCTAGAGGATCTTGGACCTTAGAATTATCACACTTAACATAGAAAATTGATCCTGGAAGCATCATGCTTGTCCTCACAGATCGTTCTGTAAACTTCAATGGTCAGAACAAGAGGAAAGAGCCACATGGCTGGACTATCTCGAACTCGGTCAAGGATTGGTTGTTTGATGATGAGGCATCCTTCCATTCACGTGGATCTGTTAACCCTGTCTCCAAGATTTGAGCTAAACCAATGAATAAATACTTAGCATATAGGGACATGACTCAAGAATTCACCTAAATTCAATCAAAAATATCAAAATGATGTGAGTTAAGTGCATTTACCTCTTATTCATGTATGAGTAGGGTTTTGGGGGTGATGTAGGTGATAGGGTAGGTAGTAGGTGTAATTTCATAGGGAAAAGTTTGTGAAAATAGGGATAAGAGGCAGAAACTTGGGGAGAAAAATGGGCGCCAACGTTCCCCCATGTAGATTCGAATGCATGTCCTCATGCGTGTTACCATAGTATGCCAAAAATAGTACTGACGTGGTAGAAAAAGAAACTTTGGTCAAAGACCAACAGCTTTAACCAAGACCTCCAACCCATGCTTAATTGGAACAAAACACTTCTTAAACTACAAAGCAAGCTCTTGAGCACTTAGCTTTTTGGTGGGTTTCATCTTGGAGATTTTCCAATGTTGCAATTGGTTGTTTTTCTGATTCATCTCATCCTTCTGGGAATACAATCAAGGATTAGTTTCTTTGACCTAATGGTTAGCTTCTCTGACGTACTCAAATAAGGCTCATACTTGTTTTCTTTCTTATCAATTTTAACAATCTATTTTCATAGCTTCACTAAAAGAATCCTCATGTTTTCTTCTGTTATAGGCATCATAGTTTTCATGGTTGTTGTGGATTATTGAGAGGCACTGCCTCCAGGTGTTTTTCTATGACCTCTACCTCGTGAGGAAGCTTGTCGAACTTCTGCGTTGACCTTTTGACTAAGATTCTTGCTGGGAGAGGACTGAATAGGGGACTTTGTTTCCAAACCTTGTGCAATATCGAAGGGGGATGCATGATGTAGATGCTAAGATAGGAATTTCTTTAGGGGAAGAACGAAATTCCTTCACGTCTGAGTTAGGAGAGGAAATAACATCAATACACTTAGAATTTATAACTTTAGGAGTCTTAACATTGTTCATGCTTCTAGTTGTTCGACAGCCTTGGATCAAAGTCTCTGCCTTTTCAATTGCTGGAAATTTGGTTGTAAAAAGAGGTTTCCTCTGCTTAGGATTTCGTTTGGTCCCTACATGAGCTTCAGGAGCTTTTGATGCAAGTTCGTTACCTTTCAACCATACAATATTAGTTGGATCAGGTCAATATTTACTACTCATACTCCACTTGTTCCTTCTCGTATTTACCCTTGTAGATTGTTGGGCATGGAATCCCCCCACAGCATGTTTTGGGGCTCAAAGCCCAATTTTTTGTCTAATATGGTTGTAAATTTCCATGAATTGTGGGCACGAAAGTATGTTAGAGTCATAGGGTTGTCCACCCTAATCTTGTAAGGATTGTATAAATTGAGCGAGGCTTTAAGTGTAAAAGAGATAATGTTAGAAGGAACTAGGAGATAGAGAAGTAGAAGCATAGAGCAAGTGTAAAGTGTGTCTTGGGTTGTAGAGTAGGAGAAGGTTTTGTAACTAAGTGCGCAAAGGCCTAGTAGTCCACAGCTGAGTAACCAAAGAAGAGAATAATAAAAGACGTTTTATCCAAATTCTATGTATCTATTCTTGAGTTATTACATGTTTGATATCAATTGCAAATATATTGTTTATTTACTGCACGCATATGTATGAATGATTTATATTGCTGAGTATAATTTTACACATGCAAGTAAGCTAAGTTAATCAACTATAAAAAAACACTAATAAGGACTTGGGTAGTAATAGTGTTCGGCCCCCGGGTCAGGCTGCACGAAGGTAGCATCACAAGTGCGAGGTACGGGTGAGTGCAAGTAGCAACATGTGCACAGGGTCAAACCGCGAACCACTTGAACTCATCAGACATCTCCAAGGTGCGGAAACCTGGTTCTAACAGCCTCCCATACTACATCAGGTGAGACCTCAGTCTGCATTACATGGACTGTTGTCGAAAGGGCCAGTAGTAAAAGCATTTGTTTGGCTAAATCAACTCTAAACCTAGATCAGGCCCCAATAAGCCAACAAATGGTTTCGTTACCAGGACCAAGATCTGCATAAGGGATGTCTAATGTCATGTCATTGGAATCCCATAACGAAATAAATTGAAGAGTGGCTGGACAGAAAGATTCACAAGTTCGTGGTGCAAGAATATAGGAATCCACGAGTATCAAAGGAACAACGGTTAGAGAACAACTTATATATGGAAATCCAAGAAATTTTCTTCGCATCCTTCCCCTTTGAGTTGTATGATTGGATGGCGAAGCTAGCAGACAATCAAGGAAGGTGTAGGCTCGATAAACCGATGTGTGGATTCCAGAATTGGTGCGTACACTAGAAGCATCACAAGATAATATTGTGCGTGCTGTGGAACATTGGCTCGATCAATTTATAGGAGGGTTTACCACTGAGTTCATGGTAGATACTTCAGTCAACTACAGTGAGGCATAACAACGCTTCATCAATGGACCCTGAGGTAAGTACATTAAATCTTTGAACACTTAGATTAAAATGCTACTGTGTGAAAATTAGGTTATGCGAATAAATTGATGTTTGGGGCTATTCGAAGTGGGACGATCTATAGAAAAGAAGGTAGCATAGAGATATAGAATAGCCCCTTGATTTTTCCTCAACGATAAAGTGAGGAATAGATCGCAAAAGTTTCTTCAAGAAGTGCGATCAGTCTGACAAGGCAACGAATTCTGCGCATACCACCTCCACCTACACCACCACCAGTTTCATCGTCTTCACCCCCATCTCCTCCCGCACCACCTCTGCCACAACCACAGTTCAATATGGAAAGCGCGATAAAATTACCAGTGCTCAAAGGAGTAGGGACAGAGATCCAAACCAATTTTGGTTCATGGTAAAGGTTGTATGGGAAGCACAAGGAGTCATGGATGACAATATAAAGAAGGAAATTCCAGTAAGTGCATTGCAGGATCGCGCACTGACATGGTACATTAAGCATTCTAATGACCATCCAAATGCAGGGATCACATATATCCAAGCTACGTTGAGCGAGGAATTTAGCAGGTCAAAATCAGAGACACAGTCGGTTATCAAGTTTAATGAAATCGCGATGCTTCCTGGCAAGATCCCCTATGAATTGGATGAGAGACTAAAGAGCATGATTCACGAAGCCAACATGACCTTCATAGATGGGCAACACCGTGCATGGTTTGTAGCATCACTAACACCACATCTAAGGATGGCGCTGTCGGAGTAGAAGTTATCCACCCAGGCTGAAGCTTTGGAGATTTTAATGAGACTACATGAGACCCGAATACAAGATCCTAACCTGGGAGTCCAACAGATCCACGCGCAAATGAAAAATTTATTTCTGGAGATGCAGAGTTTGAAACAAGACAGGAAAACTCACCCAGAAGCACGTGAGGAAGCATGGTGCATAAAATGAAAAGGCCAGGGGCATGACAAGGACCATTGTCCAGTCTTTGCTAACTATCTAGTGGGAGCAGGTCTAATGCCATTGATACCAGAGGCATAACTGGGGCCTAGTGCGACACCTACATTATGGTGTATGATTTTTTAGATAGTAGGGAAGAACACTACAGATAACTGTCACCTATTACAAAAGTATACGGAGACGTCCCAGCAATTGTTCTATAATTTCTACAGGTCAGTAGGCCTTGATGAATGCACCTATAGAAGTTATGAACTGATGATGGATCAAACTCTTGCCTACATAGTTCAGACTGGAACACGAGCCCTCGATCAAAATAAAGGGATGGCACACATTATATTTCAGGGGCGTGGATGAGGTTGAGGTGGAATGGGACCAGGAAGGGGTTGCAGACAACTGATTTGTTACAATTGTGGAGGGCCAGGGCATTATACCCCCAATTATACAAATTTGATGAGAGACTCATGTTTATATTGTACCTAGTTTGATCATGAGATGGGGGATTGCCCCACACTGATAGGAAGTTGTGCGATAAAGGAATACTCTAGCCTCCCTTGACATAGAATCTGAAAATGATGAGGTCCGAGTTGTCTGAAGAGGACCCAAATGTAAACATTATGCTCCGAGGTGATATTACCATAGGAGATGAGAAGGGAAGGTAACCTGAAGAAAGTTCTTTGGTTCATTAGGCTCCTAGAAGGAATCATAATTCGATTTGGAGTGTGCAAAGGAGACATTCATGGAAGCTAAGAACAGCTTCATGGAGGCCTCTACTTCAGGTAGTAAGGAAAAACTAGAACCAGAAATGGACCCATCAATGCTTACTACCTTTTTGAAAACATGCATGAAGCTGTTGTATGACAGTAAGGTTGTGAAGGGACTGCAGGAACTCATCAATAGGTGCATTGGGTCATGAGAACCACACGTAGTCCAGAAGCTCAGAAATCACACAACGTGAATAGGAAGGGATATGAGATTGACTGCTCAAATCAGGAAATATCAAATGGATCAAGTGATTCCGGATTTAGGATCAGATGCGAACGTACTGCCAAAACATACATGGGAGCACATGGGAAGACCTGTGTTGCAATAGTCTCCTATTCAATTGCGAATGGTGAACCAACAAAAGATCTTACTAATGGGAATATTGCAGGGAATAATGATAGATATTGAAGGTGGGAGTGCACTTGCAGATTTTGAAGTGATAGAGATTGTTGATGAAAGCAATCCTTATTATGTGCTACTAGGAATAGATTGGGCTACTGATATGCACAGAGTGATAAATCTAAAGAAGCAAAAAATGATTTTTGAGAAAAGGTCACTATGGGCAGTGGTACCTTTAGACCTTCTGGAAGTATCGCGCTACACAGAGCTAGTGTGTGACGATGAAAGTGATGATGATCTATACTATATCTACAAGATAACCACTCGGGAATAGGATTGGGTGAATTCTACAGTGGATGCTAGGATTTCATGGGAGCACAAAAGCTCCTGCACATCGAATTCGGATGAGGAAATAGAACGATGGAAGAACCAGTTACACGATCTAACGATGCTCAATTACAGCATGCAACATGATGGTAAGATCACTACATTTTGTGACAATAGAGGTAAGGGATCTGCCTGTGTACAATGGGTTGACAGTGATGGATGAATTCTTGAACAAAGTTGAAAGAGAAGTCCAAAAACAACAACGTTTCGATGCTCTAAATGGGGCACTACACGCTACGCCCCCAAGATGGTGGGGTGCACATCAAAGAAGTTTTGAGAAGTAGCACGAATGCAGAATGGTGATCCTTATATGGTTTGGAAAGCCTCAACTATAGATGGAAACTAGGTATGATGGATGAAACAACCTGCGTGCCCACCTCACTAGATGGGTACAGGTGTATGGTATGCAATCTGCACGAATGCACACCATCCTCACGATAGGAAATGCGAACAACAAGCAAGAGCGAGCAAGACAATGGTACGAACGACGGAGTATGATAAGCCCAAGTGCACTGAATATTATACGCAGGGAAGCCTTTGATAAGGTGTGCGAAGTGCGGAACATAGTCCACCATGTGGGACGTACTCATTGGGACCTACGCATACCAGCGGTTCTATGGGCTTATAGGACCATGTGCAAAACCATTATAGCGTAAGCACTCTCGAAGTTGAAGTATGATGTAGGAGCTCCGATTCCTATGGAGCATGTGAAGCCTAGTTCGTAAATAGCAACAAATGTAGATACGACAGACGGCGAAGCCTGGAATGAAGGAATCACACAGTCGCGAGAAACAAAACCCATAAGTCTCAAGGAAGAAATCCGATAGGGAATCCTTAGATTTTGCGAACTTGAAAAAGACCGTGTACGGCTGAGGGAGAAAAGTGCTTCGACAGACACAAAGGTCAAGATGATAGAGGGCGAGATAAAGGAACTGTCTTGCGTCAAAAAACCTACGATTGTAAGGCAAGGTGTGAACAATCATACTGATAAGTTTGAGCACTATCGTCGTGAACTAGTTAGGTTGTTTCCTTGGCTTGGACCGCATATCACCAAACATAGTGACGAGGGTAGCACGTTGCGAGTAGTAAAGTGTGCAATGCCGATCACAACAAAAGAAGGTGTGCATTCTCCGTGAACCATGGTGGAGGATGGGATGGAGCCCCACATGGGTGGTGAGACCACCTGACTAACCGCAGGAAGGATAGCCTTAGCGCTCTAGGCAGTTGAAAGGAACCGCGGGACTATAAACTATTATGTCTGGAAGTTGCGCAATATTAGGGATGCATGCAAAAATAGAGGGTCCCAGGGTGTGCGACCATGCACAGAGGTCTATCTTATTGCATGGATTGGCCAGAATGTGACCATTGGAGTCACTATTCATGATGGGATGCTCAATGTAAGGCCAAATGGAGCAGGTGGCAGGCATTTAAGATGCGATTTATGGCCAAGATTTGGGAAAATCTTCTGCCAAGAAAGAATTAATGGCCTGAAATTGAGGGGAATGGTCAAATTCGAATTCAAAAGGCATTATAAAACACAAAGGGATGGCCAGCGAACAACACTTGGTCATTTGAGAATTAAGCGCTTGAGCAGAGCACTAAGCATTGAGAGTCGAGTGATAATTGAGCCCCTAAGTTCACGAGTGACAAAATACAACCGAGATACGATGAAAGCTACTAAGGATGGTTTGGAAACTGAACAGGTAACCGCTGGCGAGGCTGCGTAGACCTGCATGGTGGAGGATGTTCTAGAAGGTGCGAGGGTTGTGATAGAAATCACCAAATCACTGCAAACGTCGAGGCCCAAAATAGATAAACAAGCAATGGCCCACATATGCTTGTCCGCGAGGAACCCACTACGCAGTAAGCTATCAATGGTCGATAAAGGAAAAGCTGTCACAGTCAACATAGATGAGGAAGAAG
Organism: Pinus taeda; assembly: GCA_000404065.3. Taxonomy (NCBI): domain Eukaryota; kingdom Viridiplantae; phylum Streptophyta; class Pinopsida; order Pinales; family Pinaceae; genus Pinus; species Pinus taeda. The sequence continues at coordinate 79,996 of APFE030630629.1, read as the reverse complement.
AAGATTTACATGCCCTTATCATCAGAGTGGAAGAAGATGAAGATATGGATGAAGATATTCAACCTATATTCTTTGCAACAAAACTGCTCGCATATGTCCCTCTGCGAAAAGGAAAAATCAAAGTGCCGAAGGACCTGGAAGAAATGAAGAGTTCACTCTATACCTGGCTCCTCCCAGATTGCATTGTGTTTGAGGGCACGTACTTAGGCCGTGAGCAAACCATGAAATTTGAAGACTGGGACCTTGCTGACCGCGAGAAGTTCCTGCACCTAGAGAGTGAGAACCTAATGAAGCATAACACGAAGGGAGAAATGATATCGTTAGAGCTTCATTTATCATTTCCCATTTAAAGGAAAGGACCCCGCAACCATAGCCAAAGGAAAGCGCAGTGATTTGGCCCTTGCAGAAGCCATGAAGACAAAATAAAAGCTGGAGAAGAAGACAAGGGGATATGCCATCTCGAGCATCAAGGACAAAGGGGTACGCGTAGCAACCCAACTCCTGGCTGGAAAAGTTATGAGGAAGTGTCGTGCTGATGAGGTATGACGTCAGTAGTCACACTGGCCGAGCAGTGCATGGAGGGAGTCCCTCAACTGGTCTGAATTCCTCTACAAGGAATTTTTGGAGAACTATCGCAAAGCCCAGGAGCAAGGTAAAACTTTCCACTACGCATGGTTGCTTTTATCCGTAAAGCTCGTAGTGGGCGAACTACCGGAGGATGGTCAATTCCCAAGCATTAACAGAGAATTACCAGAGGCTACAAAGTATGCTTTGCTCTGGGCCACAAAGGATTCGAAATGGATATGTGACACCAAAATCTTCTAGGTGCTCATTGAGATGAGCATCTAGATGTGGATCAATTGACGTCCATGCCTGTCACCTGTGGTGTACAACAGTCTATAGAGTTTTGTAGAATTCAAAGCCAACATGCATAATGTATACATTAAGGAATGCAAGGATACAACAAAGCAGTGGATGAAGCTCCATTTTATAGCCACTGATGATGCTATCTTCACTCTCTTGGAGACATGGCCTCTGGAATGGCACATTTGAAATCCAGCAGAACTAGAGAAGCCAACACAAGAGAAGAAAAAGGATGATGCCAAGTTGTGCATCACAAAATTGGCCGAGAAAAGGCAGCAGGAAACAACAACAACTAAGGAAAAGGCGGCACATGAAGTGGCACAAAAGGCCATTGAGTAGAAAAAAGTTGCAGAAGAAACAACAACACAGACGGTAGAGGTAGCAACCGTGAAGGCGGATGATGGCCAAGAAACATCCTCACGAGGGCAGGAGGTAGAGGAAACATAAAGGACCTAAGGACTGTGTCCACAAAGTTGAAGCGACCACCCATCACAAAACGAGTAGGACCAAGGAAGAAGTTGAAGGCCATGAAGTTGGTCATTAACCTAATCACCTTAACCGAAGGATATCTACATGACATTGGCAAGATGGTCCGCGATGTCATAAATGAAGCGATTCAGGATTTTATGCAGGAGCATCCGACTATGTTGGGGGCCCTCAGAGCAGAGCTGCATGAGTTACAGGTGCACCCCCTCCGGAAGGTACCCTTCCAACCCAAGTCATAGCAAGAACTTCAATAGCGGAGCAGAGGTTGCGCGCAAGGATGGAAAATACAATAGTGTTACTTGAAGGGACACTAGTAGCAGCAAATGAGACCGACAGATTTGTGGTTAACATGATCAAAGGCCTTGGCATTAATTTGGCTACCCTTCTACGAGAAACATTGTATTAGCTACACGACTGGATAACGACAGATGTGTGCTAGGGAGAGTCGTGTCATCCAAGTGCCATGTCTTTGTTGATAGATTAATAGTGTATCATCAATTCCCTTTATAAAGATTTGTGAGTTTCTATATATAAAGATGTTTGCACGAATAAAATTTCGATTGTTAGTTTTAATAATGAGACCATTTATTATTATTATTATTATTTCTTTCCAAAATATTAATATTATTTACTTCCAAAAAAATTAAAATGAAATTTGGAACTACAAAGAAATCTATCTATATATATAATATATAATAAGGAAGGTTTTTGTATTTTACTTTTGTAGTGGAGGTGTTTAGCAATGTTCTTAACTCTATGTTTTAATTATATTTGTTATATAAATGTGTTAATTTAAAAATTTAAAAATATGTATTTAAACATATCTATACATTAGCTCGTGTTAATTTTCAATTAGATATGGATAAACTTAAATAGGACGCTTGACTTCTCTAGGGTTTTTCATGCGCTCTCTTGGCTTAAAAAATTCTTGTCATTGTGAGTGGATCAACCCTCCACCTCCTTATTCCCCATTGCAAAGGTTGGTGGCCATTGACTTCAATGTGCTTGTAAAAATGGGAGTTAAGTCATCAAATTAGTATGGGAGTGACTGAGAACATGAACCGACATTGTGAAACAATCATGATAATAAAAGGTCTTAGTTATGAATAGAGAATAATGGATGTGCCTTTTCTGTGTGTGTCTAGATATTGAGTTTGCAATTATAATATTTATCACTTTTAAACTTACCTTGATATTAGAGATATTATATTTTACTATTGTTATTTAAATTTAACAAATTACATTTAAGAATTCCATAAAGATCCCATCTCATTATTTTATGCTTTACATTCATTTATAAAAGAATGTTGAATCTCAAAGATTAAGTGTGTTAGTCATTTCCTTCATATTATATTGAATATTAGAGTGAGAAATAATGGTTGAATACAATGTCTTGGCCATAATGTAAAACACACATGTGAATTGTAATTTTCTTATATATCGATAATGTTGAACATGATTTATTATTTATCCTTATTTTTAATTAATCAAAATTTTAATTTAAAATATTTATTATTATTATTTATATATTTAATAATTATTTGATTTAAAATATTAAACGAAAATTTGAAATATAGTATTTTTAAAAATGAATTAAAAATGAGTAGAAACATATATATATTTGGTTAATGTGAAACATTGATTTATTAGTCATTCTTTATATTTATATATATTATATATATATAATTATATTATAATATTTATAAAATTTAAAAAACATTTGGAAATCTAATAAATTTTTAAAAATCAATTAAAATGAGTAGAAAGTTAAGCTTCAAGTAACATAATAATAAATAAAAGAGAATATATACCAACAAGCATGTCTTATTTCATTTCTTTAATAGCAACAATGATGTTTTAATGTAATTATGTATTTGTAAAAAACTTATTTAATTTTATCTGAAACAAATATTAATAAGTTTATAATTTGAATACTATATTATAAATATAGACTTAGGAAGTTTTCTAACTAACTAAACTAAATTAATTGCAATATGAAAAAACCACAGTAATATTTTGAAATAAAACTAGCTAAATGAAATAATATATATTATCTTTTATTACACATAAAAGTACAAATCCTTATGACCTTATGTAATGGATGAAATCTTGAAATTTTCCTATGGATTGAATCTTAAAATTTCATATAGATATATTGTCCTTTTTCCTCGTGAATAGATTATCATTACTTTAAATACAACATATCATGTATGCAATTGAGAATTTAAAAAATACTATGAAATATTGTTTTAAATTGTATGTTCTTTATTTCGATGTTTAATCATTATTTATATTTTGGAAATTATAATTATACAAAAATACAAATTTTCAAAATGTAAATTTTATTAATATGATTAAAATAAATGAAATATATAATTATTGTATAAATCTTTATTAGTATTAAAAAATTATTATTTTTCTTTATAACAAATATATATAATTTCCTTAATGAGATAATCACTAATAATAGGGAATATAAATTGAAATAAGAATGTAACTTATATTTTGAATGCCATTATATAATAGATTGGAAAAAATTAAAAATATTGAACGCCCTTCATGAAGCATCATAGAATGCCAAAATGAGGCAAAAGTAATAAGTACCTACGGTTTCCTTTGGCATAACTAGAACGTCAATATTTCTTCACAATAGTTTTAAATATTTCATTGGTAAAATAAGTGGTAAATTATTTATTGGTCACCGCTAATCTCTCAATATTTCAATTATTATTTTAATTGTGTATTACCAACTTAACATAAATACATTAGAAAACCTAAATCTAATACAACAATTATTATTTAAAACCAAAGTACAAATTTTCCAATTCAACAATTCCAATTTAGAAATTCTATTGGTCTCTCTTTGCTCTTTTTAAGGTAATTACTCATATATCTTGTACGTATTTTCGATACAAATGCTCATACCACAAACACATTATCCAATTTCCTCACGATTCACGTGACCAATGCTTAGAATGTTCCCACACTTTCATGTTTTTCTCCATTCATCAGGATCTTGGAACTAGACTTTGGTTACCACAATAATTACCGCCAAGGAAACATGCTAGACATATCTATGAAATATTCAGATGCATTACTTCACAAAAAATAACACCCAATTGTGAATTGTTTCTACAATTTTTATTCATCTTTGAATAGTGCAATCTCATAGTTAACATATAAGAAATTGTTAAACAAAAGTTCCCTTGCAGTGTTTTCCACTCAATGGTAGATAACCAATGTAGACACTACCCTCAAACAAGTTATAGGGCACTCTTATTGAAGAAAACTAGATAGAAGCTTACAACTCTCAAGTTTCAAACATAATAAAATTTATCATAAATTACAAACAGCTCAAAAGTTCATAAAGAGTTAGAAAACTATACCCTTGGGTTGCATAAACACCAAAAACTAAAACGCAGAAAAAAGACTTTTCCACAATTAAAATGCTCTAAAGTAGATACACAGTTGGAAAATTCATAAATACTAAGATAACTACATCCTTGTATCACATAGACACCAGAAACTAAAACGGAAAGTGAATTGCACAAAAGAAATAGGGAAACATTGATATTCACAATGTTCACTCATAAACATATGCCACACCATTTCCATTTATCGTGTAACATTTCCCATCACCACTACACTATGGTAACAATGGAAATTCATCATAAAAAAATGCACATTCTTAATGTTTTGGGTTTTTTATGAGTATTTGGAGGAATTGGTAATTCCACTTTATACAGATTTTCAAGGAGACTTCAAATAATAAGTGAGGAGAGAATTTGAACTTTAAATTCCAAATTTTACAGAAACTTCAAATAACTTCATATCAAAACCATTTCAATATAACCACCTATAAAAACTACATTGTTTTCAAATAACATATTATTTTATTTCTAGACAACAAACCTTCTGGGCTCTAGTTTGGTGACAATGTGGGGCCATTTTCTTCACCATATGCGTGTAGCTACAGTTTAACGTTCCGTCTGGGCTATAAAATCTCTGAATATTATGGCTATGATCCATGTGGGACATTTATTTATTTACAATTTCCCGTTCTGTCAACGGCAAGTCGGACTGGAAGCGGCGCCATAGCTCGATTCGCAATCGTGTTTACTGGATGGTTGCAGATTTGCCATGGATTTTGGATTTGGTTGCAGAATTTCGCAATCTTGTTTACTGGATGGTTGCAGATTTGCCATGGATTTTGGATTTGGTTGCAGAATGTCGAGAGATCCCAAGGTTTCAGCCTGAGGACACCAAATTAGGACACTGAAACTCACAAGTTGGCAGAACTATTGACAATTTTGTTACACCGAAACTCACAAGTGGGCAGAACTATTGACAATTCGTAACAAATTCGTGGCAAGGACTTTCTATGATAGTCCAAGGCATTTGAGACCGTGCTGTTCCTCAGGAAGGTAGTGACTAGGCATTTGAGACCGTGCTGTTCCTCAGGAAGGTAGTGACTAGGCATTTGAGACCGTGTTGTTCCTCAGGAAGGTAGTGACTATTCCTATCTTAAGGATAAACTTCGGAAGTTAGCAAAGTACTATCTAGGCCGTGGAAACTTACCTGTAGCAGCAGTTCAGTTAATAATTCACTCAAGAGCCTATTCTCTCTAGCAGCAAAGGCAACAGTAGGGCGGTTCAGTTAATAATTCACTTGTAGCAGCGGTTCAGTTAATAATTCACTCAAGAGCTTATTCTCTCTAGCGGCAAAGGCAACAGTAGGGCGGTTCAGTTAATAATTCACTCAAGAGCCTATTCTCTCTAGTAGCAAGGTAAGAGTAGGGCAACATAATACTCTTGGAAATATTACAAGGGATTACATTCTTTTACCAGGTCAGGACAGTGGAGTAATGCAACAAGGGTTGTTACCAGGCCAGGACAATGGAGTAAGGCAACAAGGGTTGACTGAAGAATTTAAGCTATAAGATATGTTGGATTTGTAAATTGGTTCCTTTGTATGAATTTTTGGTGGGATGATATACTTGTTGTGCTTTCAATATTATCATTGTTATGAATGTTAATTGTTGTGGTTTCAATATTATCATTGTTATGAATGTTAACTTGGGCTGATAGTGTAATAAATTGAAAGATTGGTGAATTATTATTGTATTGTGAAAAACTAATTCTATGTTACATTGTTATATGTTATATATCATCTCTGTTTAGAATATTATTGATATTGAAACCTCAGGAAATTCCCTTGGAACATACAATTAACACAATGCTTAAATTTTTGGATCTTCTTGTTAAGTTTGGTTTTTTTTTATGCATCTTTAATTATGAGATACTTCACTAATTTGTGATGGTAATCTGCTCCACTACACAGAACTGGGTCATTTAAATTGTTGTGATGGCAATCTGCTCCACTATACAGAACTGGGTCATTTAAATTCCAATGCACCTCATGTCTCTTGAACGTTAAATTGTTCACTGTTTTACATCTCTGAGCTATGAGCCGGTGTGTGTTTTGCTTAACTAAAGTAATCATCATTTAACGGTGTGTGTTTTGCTTAACTAAAGTAATCATCATTTAACTCCTTTGAGTTAAAATAAGATCTTTATATCTTTATCATTATTCAATCCCTATGACTGCATAATTTGTGACTCCTCACAATCACAGTCACAAGCATAATGTGTGGTCCATGTCTCAACATTTTTTCTCTACTTAATCTTATATTTATACTTAATCTTATATTTATGATTTTTATGATGAAGACATTGAAATTAAAATAAGAAAAAATAAGAAGGGATACATGCCACAATAAGAATTTTACTCAACTCAACTTCTAGTGAAGGATGATCCAACCAATGGTTCGACTTTTTATACCATTTTTTTTAATGTATGTAGGTTCTCGACTTTTTATATGTATGTAGGTTCTCGACTTTTTATGCCATTTTTTCTTCCGCAAATATCCATCTCCGATTCGTTTAACATGAACTCATGAGATCTAGAAATAACTATGAATGTAAACGTCAGGCTTCATCCAGGAGATCCAGATTCCAAACTAGATATATTTCACAATATTACCCATTACATAAGACTACTATGGGACATCATTTTGAAAATCCTATATTTCACGTTTAATATATGCCTAGAAATAATTAAAGGGCATTTTTGACCAGTTTTATAGTAATATTGTTGGATAAGAATTTCTTAAATTTAATTAACTTTCATGGTATTTTGAATTATATTATTACAACGAGATATATTTTTTCAGTTATTATGATATTATGTTTTATATTTATCATAACTATTATAATATAATACTTTTTATTTATTTATTTTTGGTAATTATATCTATAGAATATTTGTATTAGTTATAGACTATGGAATATTCACTATCTATATAATATTTGTATTAGGTATAGATTATGGAACTTAATTTAGAGAGTGTCAAGGGAATTGAAAATTGAAGCTGTAACCTTTGGATATTAGAGACACTTTATTGATGGGGACATAACCAATTGAGCTAACCTTCGAGGGTATTTTATAGTTATTGTAATTTTAATTTAAATAATTAAAACTAAGTGTTTACTTATGAATAATGGCGTTGTACCAAAAATAGATGTGATACAAGGAGCTACATGGATTTTTCCGAAATTCCACTAGGTTGTGTATGAAGAAAGTGTAGTGAAACAAATTCCATGTACATCCATACCATCATATAAATGGAAAATCCGGGAAAATAGAGTGTACCTTCTAATTGAAGAGGTTGTTAGTTGGTGAAACTACCCTGAGGGATCCACTAGAAGTTGTCACTACTTGGGTTGAAATGATGAGAACCTACACACATTCAAACAAAAAATATACAAAACCACATATTCTGTACAATCCATTAACATGAATATAACTCAAACCTAATGTATAACATAAAGGAGACTAGAGAAATCAATATGATGGAAAGGGAATTACATTTTCATTAATAAATCAAAATGATATAGTATATTGATCGAATGAGAGCACTCCTCCTAAAATTGCAGTCCTCATTTCCTCGTAGATTAGAGATAGTGTCTAAGTACACAACAATGTATCAAAACTCTCTCACTAATTTTGAATAACTACATCTAAATAGATTTGGATGTGGGGAGATTTAAACTATATCTAGCCCCTTTCCTCTTGATAGGGTCGGATTATATAGGTTTGTTCTATCCTCCAGGAGAAATTATATGGACACTTGCAGGTTTGAGATGTTTGGAAACTCCTATATATTGAACCCCTCTCTGACTTGTACATAATTATGTCAAGATGATTTCCTTAGGAATGATAAAGTCTAGAACCTTTTTGTCAATTATGAAAAAGTTATGTTTTTAAAATTATGAAATTGTGACAAAATCATTATGACAAATTACTGAATTATGTGATTTAACCTCTATAACATGTAATAACTCCCTGGTAAGACACAGATAAGTAAAATCAAGGGTGAAAGGGAATGCATTTTGGCTAGAAACAGAGGTATGTTGAACTTGGGTCTCTTTCACTATAATGGATTGGATGATAAGGTTATAACAAATTTCTTAAATCATAAATCATACCAACTAGTTTCCAAGCTAACAAAACTACACTGAGCAAAGTGAAGTAGAGAGTTTGGCAAAGGAGACCACTCATCAAAGTGGCCCTTCCAAGAAAGGTAACCACACCAAGTGAAAGAAAGCAATGATCTAAGGATAATGTGACAACAATGGTGAAATTAGATTAATTCTTATCAACATGCATAAGAGAGGCTAAATTTATTAGCAATCACAATGTATAAAGACAATGGAATCCTATTGGTATAAATCTAGAAGATGATAAGGTAGAGTAAATGAAGATTAGATATGTCATGGTAGGACAAGGGCAGAGATTTCTAGATAGGAAAGTAATGTTTCCTCGACACTAACAAGGAAAATAGGTTCCAATCTAGGGAAACCATGTTCAAGAAATTTTTGCTAACAAGCTATGAGTTGCAAAAAGGGATGGGTTAATATCGCAACTTGAAGGGGTCAGACCAAAGGAACAATGAAGATGGAAATGATGGAAATGATGTACCACAACATGTCAGGTTCAAGGGAAATGCAGCTAGGCTCCAATGGACATTTCATTAAAGACACTACTATATCATGTAAAAATCATATGGAAAGGCTACAACCATTGTTAAATCACGTAATAAAAGAATTAAAACATGGATTAGGTCAATTGTGACCATATATTTTTTATTTTTTGACTTTTGTGATTTGTTTACATATTTTAGAATATATGAGGTTTTAAGAATGTCCTTAATTCACACATGATACTAAAATTAAAATACATAAGTACAAGGTGCAACACAGTATAGTAGATCACATCAAGTTGTGCCCACTACTAGGCATAACGCAATGATCGCCATACATGAATTCATGGGTTGTTGTGGCTACCATATGGTGAAATATGATGGAACCATGCCACATAGAGTTAAATTTCTATATTCCTAAATATTGACAATGCTTGGGAAAGTTGAGAACCATATTGTTATCTAGAATGACCTCGGGGCATAAAAAGTAAGAGGTCTCATCAGCTAATGTAACTCATTGACAATAAATAATAATACATAAAGAGGGTATAAGGAACTCATCAACAAGAGGATTTATGTTAGAAATTTTATTATAAATTTATGTATTAGAAACCTAAGGCTCCACTAAATCCAAGGGCAGAACTTCCATGGATGGCCAAGAAAATTCCCCCTGGACTGATTCAAGATTTACTTTGCTAATTCCACTACTCCCTATTCATGGAGAAAAAAGGAATCAAGAGACATGGTCTCCTCAGGATTAGAAAATTAATCCACGACATCCTATATCACTTTTAGAGATGGATACCTATCCTTTGATTCTGATTGGGAGGATCTTTGGCCTTGGAATTATCACACTTAACCTAGAAAATCGATCTTGTAAGCGTCATTCTTGTCCTCATAGTCCATTGTGTAAACTTTAGTTGTCAAAACAATAAGAAAGAGCCCACCTAGCTAGAATATCTTGAACTTGGTCAAGGATTAATTGTTTGATGATGAGGCACCCTTCCATTCATGAGGATCTATCAACCTTGTCACCAACCTACCAACTAAACCCATGAATAAATTCACTTAAATTCAATCACAAATATAAAAACGATGTGAGTTAAGTGCATTTACCTCTTATTCATGTACGAGTAGGGTTTCGGAAGTGATGTAGGTCATAGGGTAGGTAGTAGGAGTACTTTCATAGGAAAAACATGGTGAAAATAGGGATAAGAGGTAGGAAACTGCGAACAAAAATGGGCGCCAACATCCCCCATGCTAATTTGAATGCATGTGCTCATGCATGTTGCCATAGTATGCCAAAAATAGTACAGACGCGATAGCAAAAGAAACTATGGTCAAATACCAACAACCTTAACCAAGACCTCTAATACGTGCTTAATTGGATAAGAACACTTATTAAACTACAAAGAAAGCTCTTGAGCACTTAGCTTTCTGGTGGGTTTTGTCTTAGAGATTTTACAATGTAGAAACTGCTTGTTTTTTCCACTTCAGCTCATCATTCCAGGAATACAACTGAAGATTACTATCTCTGATATGATGGTTAAATTCTTTGACATACTGAAATAAGACTCAATACCTGTTTCATTTCTTACAAAGTTTAACAATATTTCTCTCCAACTTCACTAAAAGAATCCTCGGGTTTTTTTCTACTAAAAGATTCATAGCTTTCATGGGTGTTGTTGATTGTTGAGAGGCACAGCCTCCTCATGTTTTTCTATTACCTTTCGCTTGCGAGGAAGCTTGTTGAACCTCTCTGTAGACCTTTTGACTAGGATTCTTGTTGGGCAAGAGCTGAATAGGGAACTGTGTTTCCATATCTTGTGAAATGTCGAAGGGGATTTTTGCTATAGATGCTAAGATAGGACTTTCTTTAGGGGAAGAATGCAATTCCTTTCCATTTGAGTCAGGAGAGGAAATAATATCAATAAGCTCAGAATTTATAACTTTAGGAGTCTTGAGCTTTTTCATGCTTCTAGCTCTTCGACAACCTTGGATTGAAGTCTCTGCCTTGGACATTACTGGCACTTGGGCTGGAATTAGAGCTTTCTTCCACTTAGGCTCTGGTTTGGTCCTTGCATGAGCTTCAAGATATTTCGATGCAGGTTCTTCACCTTTCAACCCTACAATATTAGCTAGCTCAGGTTGGTATTTAATACTCATGCTTCGCTTGTTACTTCACTTATTTAACCTTCAGGATTTTGAATATGTGCCCTCTTCCATAGTATTAGAACAGTGTGTTGGTTCGTGAGGGGCTTCAACAATAGGAGAGATAGGGTTATCTGTAGGGTTAAGCGTCATTTGGGAATGATGTGACAAGGTCTCTTTTCTATGGTTAAGTCACTGTCCCACCAACAGTTGTCGACCTTTGAACTGAGTCTCTTCCCCAGGAAAATTTTCAATCAGGAAGTCTTCCCAAGACCCTCACCGCTTTGTAAGATCAGAAACAACTATCATTTTAATAAGGCTATGGTGATATAAGGTTGGCTCAGGGTTCCTTCTCACTGATTTTACCCATCGAGACATTTCATGCAAGCTTGAATTCAAGAAATGTGGAATATTGATCTCACTATCTTCCACAAAATGTGATAACATGAAAATATGATATAAAAACACTATAGAATACCTTCCCTCACAAGTAAAAAAGTTCTGCAATATGGTTATCAAAGGGTGCCATTTCTCTTTAATACAACTTCGTATTATGCCTTTTGTCTAGTTGATTGACTAATAGGCTGGCTTGAGGAATGAAGCATAATTTGGAATATGTAATTTCCCACCCTTGAATAATGGTTCAACCACAAAGGGTAACCCTATAGCGTCGCTAAGGGACAACTTTGTAACCTTCAAATTCAAATTACCAACTTTAACATGCTCTCCATCAAAGTTCTGAGAAAATGCCAAGGCTACTTTATAATTATATCCTTGAAATTTTCTTAAAAATGGCAACCATCCCTGCTCTTCAAGAACTCCTTTGCATTGTTAATACTTAGAGCTGTGAAAAAATTGGCCAAAGGTTGCCTCATGGAAATTGGCCCCCACACCTGTGTAAAACCACAATTTCTAAATCCAACTAAACATTTTAACTCTTTGTGTGCAAAACTGAGATAGGAATCCCTTATGATTGACGAAAAGAATGGTTGCCTTGATGTTGATGAGAATTGCCCCCATCATTTTGATGACTCCACCCTCATTGTGTCAATGATTTCACCCTCATCGTGACTCCATGGGAATGGTTATCATGGCGATAGGGTAGTACAAGTTTGAAGGTGTGCTTATAAACACGATTTAGATGTGGTTTAAGTGGAGATCTTTGATAATGATTAGGATGACGGGGAGGATTTCGCATGAGAAGAAAAGGTTGACAGGGGTATTTTATGGAATGGTTACAGGGATAAGGTAATGATTATAAGACAGAGAGTGTAAGGGCTTGGCTATGAAGCAAAGGGTAGAAATGATTAGGGAAACAATGTTGTATATCACTCGACAACATTTTAACTATTCACAATTAAATATAATCAGATTAGAAGAACATACCTTACTAAATCAGAATGATTTATTGTGCTGAGCTCTAGAGATCTAACATCTATGGTTGTGTAGAACCAGACACTAATAATGAAGCGATTCTTATGAAAATGAAGTGTAAAAAGAAAATGTCCTCTAAAACTGTTGTTCCCAAAATACATTCACAATGGAAGTCTTTAGTTTTTACATATTAGAGTATAGAAAGTTGTTAAGTAGATAAAATTTGGAGCAAAAAATCTAAAATTTTCTCCTTGAGTGCTGTCATGAAATATGTTGAATGTTGCCTTCAGAACATGGTAAAACTCCTCCCCATTCAATAGATTTTAAGCAGGCCAAGGATGATAACTTCTTGATAGATTTCATATTTAGAGAGCTTGAAATGACCAAAAAGAAAGCTCTAGGGTGAATTATTTTCCATAAGTATTTTGCTGATCGAGGAAAAGAGTAATTATATACCCAATATATCCCTAAATATGGCTACTCAATGAATTTAACGAGCCTAAGGTAGCCACTACTGGAGGTTTTCATATTTAGAGAGTCCGAACCACCCAAAGTAGACTCCAAGGGGCTTTATTTCTATAAGTATTTCCTTAAGGCCAGAGATGAACAAATATGTACTAAACGAATCCCTAGGCTACCGCTATTCCATGTATTTTTTAGAAGCCTAAATATTTCACTGCTCGGGAGTTCCAATTTCTTAGAGTATAAAAACATTCAAAGAAGACTCTGACAGGCTCATTTTCCATAAATGATCTGTCAAGTCTATCTAAAGGTATAAACTTACCCAAGACAATTTTCTCCTTTATTCTACATGAGTTGTGGGGAGAAACACCTAAAGATAAAAAATGACATCCCATTGATTATTATGTATATATATATATTATATATATTATATATATATTATTATATTATATTAATATATATATTATATATATTATATATATATCGATAAGATATAGATATAGATATATAACGCAATGAAGTCTTCTTAGATCTAAATGTAAAACTAAATGCATAAGGAGTTTCATATCTGATTGATTGATTGTATAAGTGAGAAGAGTGATCTCTACTACTACCTGCGTAAAGCTATGTAAATTGATAATAGATGTTCAATCTATTGTTGGTTGGTACAAACTTAATTAATAAGTTTTATGTTTCAGTAGTTTTGAAGGTATACGAAGGTTTGATTAAAGGCAATAGCGTATACACATAGGTTGGGTTCAGTAAAGTAGCATATACATTCTGATGAATGATCTTTGAGGTTGCAGCTCATTCTAAATGATGATGTAGGTTTCTAGGTTCAGCACAACATTCTGGTGACATTGATCTCACTGTTTTGATTAAATGATTATTGGTTGTTTCAGTTTGAAAGATTTGATGGGTCCAATATGAAAATTTGATGAAATGAGGCCTTCATGTTTATTGTTGTGTGCCAAGAGAATCCAATCTAAAAATTTATGAAACGTGGTCGCTTGAAAAAGAGATAAAGTCGTAGCCTTTTGTAGGCTGGTGCCTATGTACTAGTAAACACATTGGCTAGTACAAGAGCTAGCGGGTTGCAGCTACCTTACAATAGAAGCTGGAAAACAAGAGAAGGTTGTAGCCTTCTGTAGGTGGATGCATGCGTATTGGTATGAGTCTGCACCAGTACAAAATTGTAAACATATTTTCTTATTATTAAAATTAGACAGAGATGACAGTAGCAAGTGGTTTTTCTCCCACAATGGGTTTCCACCTTAAATCTTGGTGTTCATGTGTGTTTCTTATGTGTGATTGTTTATTATTTTTTTACTACACTCTTTAACAAGTTACTGATGCACTGATTCAATATCAACACATGATAAATTGATTAAATCATAAGTTCTCTTGGTATATGTTGGTTTCTGTAATAATAGTAGTGTGTACACACAGTTCGCTTCACAAAAGTAGTGTATATAAATCCGTTTGGGAAATGAAAAGTTATTGAACTGATAATATTGATTCACCCCACCCCCCCCCTGGCCTCTCAGTATTATTTCCAACAATTGGTATTAGAGCAGGTCCTTCAGAAGAAGCTAGATCGCTTGAAGGAAGATCTTTCAAGATGAATAATCATGAAGGCATGGGATCTATCAAACCACCACTCTTCAATGCGAAAAAATTGGTATATTGGAAAATAAGAACCAAAGCCTATCTTCAATCACTGGGAGCCAATTTTTGGGAAATTGTGGAAGGAGCATATCAATTTCTAGCAACAATAGCTACAGACTCTGCAGGTAAGAAGTTATACGAAACCAATGCCAAAGCTATCAATACATTATTGGGAAGTATGTTAGAATTTGAATTTTTCAAAGTCATGCAGCTCAAGGCATCTAAAGAGATATAGGACAAAATCATTCAGAGCTACGAAGGAGACTCTCAGGTAAAACATGCTAAGCTTTAAACTCTCAGACTTCAGTATGAAACTCTTAAGATGAATAGTGATGAGAGTGTTACTAGTTACTTTTTACATATAGTGAGATTGTTAATTGTATGAAGAATCTAGGTGAAGGGATAAAGGAAGCTACTTTAGTTGAGAAAATTTTGAGATCTTTGTCTTCTAAATTTGACTCAAAAGTGTCTTCTATAGAAGAAAAACGGGATCTTCAAACTATTACTGTGACTGAACTCCATGGAATCCTAACTACCTTTGAAATGAGGAAAGGATGTCCATTAGATATGAGAGAAGTTGCTTTTAAAGCTTCAGCAAAGGCAAAAGAGAGGGAAGATCACAATGAACTAGGTTACATTTGAGGTCAATTTTGTCAAAAAGCTTCAACGAGGTTCTGGAAGAGTCAGAGTTAAGTTACCATTCAAAGGCTTTTCTTGTTATAGAGTTGGCCATTATGTTTCTAAATGTCCTCATAAAGATAAATATGAAAAGGGAAAGGAATGTGCAAAAGGAAATAGAAACAGGTTGTCAATAAAAGGAGTTACTATGCGCATGAAGATAATGATGGTTTATCCAATAGTGATGAATATGAAACTGAAAAAGATTATAGGCTACTGATGGATTATGAAAATCATGAATTTTTGGATGCCTTATAAGAGGAAGACTTTATTGAAGAAATCACAAAACTCAAAATTTGCTTAGAAGAAAAGAATATGATCATAGACACATTGACACACCAACTCATTGAAAGAGAAAAACACAATGAAAATCTAGAATGTGAAATCGTGGGTCTAAGAAAAGAACTTGAGAATACAAAATCTCTTAATATTAGATTTGCTAAAGGATCTAGAACATTAAATGAAATCATCAAAGTTCAACATTCTCCTCTGATAAAGACAGGTCTTGGATATACTAAAGAATCATCTCAATCACAAAAGTTGTCAGCCTCCACGAGTAGCTATCTTGATGTAACAAATACCAGTGAACATTATGTTAATCATCAAAAAAGGCCTAAAATTACTCATCAGGTAAATCATACTCAATTTACTCCGAGGATGAATATCAGGAGAAGCTTCAACCAACATGTAAACAATGCCAAAAGATTCTATAATCGTAGAAATTTCTTCAATGGGAAATGTTTTTCATATCATAACTTTGGGCATAAGGCTACTCAATGTGTTGCTTACAAAACCATCATGACCAGAGAAGCACGAAATCAAACGGGTGTAAAAAGAATCAAGAAAAGTTCCTATAATAACTTTTCTCCTCTTGAAAATGAAATAGAATGTTTGATTTGTAACAACTTTAGTTATGAAGAATTTGAATGTCGGAGCAAATTTCGACCAACACTTCAAAAGCAGCAAACATCATTAAATCCCAAGATATTGAGAAAGAAGCAATCTTAATCAGAAATATGAGGCATAACTCTGTATGCAGAAGGACAAGAAAATCAATGGTACATCGACAATGGATGCTCCAAACACATGACAGGTGATAAAGAGAAACTTCATTCATATAATGCTTTAGAAAAGGAAAAGAATGTCTCATTTGGAAATGACACTCCAACTGTCATTAAAGGTAAAGGTTGTGTTTTATTGAAAGAAAAGGTTAAAGATGGAAAAGTCATGTATATAGATGGTCTAAAGCATAACTTGTTGAGTGTCAGTCAAATGTGTGATCAAGGAAATGAAGTTGTGTTTCAATCAAACGGATGTGTGGTTTGTGAGCTTGATACAAGAAAGACCGTGATCAAAGGTACAAGAACTCCAAATAATTTATACATAGTCAAAGGAGGACAACAACAATCCTATCTAAGAAAAATAGATGAAAACTGGCTATGAAACAAAAGATTAGGACATCTAAGCTTTTCTCGGATAAGAAAGTCGTACAGGCTTAAGGTAGTTCATGATCTTCGAGATATCATCATCCCAGAAAAAACCATATGCAAACCAGGTCAAGTCGGTCAGCAAACCAGAGTTCACTTTAGTGAAAAGGAAGGATCAATAAGTAAGCCTCTTGAACTCATCCATACTGATTTATGTGGTCTAACAAAGAAAAAGTCACCTCATGTAGAAGAATACTTTATTTTATTTATTGATGATTTTTCTAGGATGTGGTGGATAGGTCTATTAAAGTATAAATATGAAGCATTTGAAAACTTTAAATCCTTCAAATCTATAGCTGAAAATAAATCAGATCGAAAAATCAAATGTCATAGATTTGATCAAGGGGGAGAATTCATATCAGATGAATTCTTTGACTTTTGTGAACAACATGGAATAAAAAGGCAATTCTCTGTCGCGAAAACTCCTCAGTAAAATGGTGTGGTGGAAAGAATGAACAAAATATTTCAGCAAATGGCTCAAGCTATGCTTGATGAACTTGGAACTCCTGCAACCTTCTGGGGTGAAGCTATATTTGCTATCGTGACTACTCTTAACAAAGCGAATTTTTTGGTAAATAGAAATAAAACTCCATATGAACTTTGGTATGATAAGCCTCCTACTGTAAAACACTTTAGAGTTTTCGGAAGAAAATGTTTCATCAAAAGGACTGATGAAAAGCTTGGTAAGTTTGAACCCATATAAGACGAAGGAATTCTTCTTGGTTATTCATCCATAGGTAAAGGTTATAAATGTTATAATAAAGGACTTTGGAAAATTGTTGAAAGCAATGATGTTGTAATTGATGAAACATGCAGAAATTTGGAACAAAAGAAATCAACAGAGGAATATGGCAATGAGAAATATGGGGTATTCTATCCCGCATCGAATCAAAATGATATAGAAGAAGAAAGCAATGAAGCACCAGAAGAAGATACAACAGATAGGGAAAATACTTCATCCAGGTATGTTTAGAAGAATCATCCAAAATCTCAAATTCTAGGAGAAAAAGGGTCTGGAGTACAAACAAGAAGAACTCTTACAGGGACCTCAAGTTATATATCATTATTATCCTCCATAGAACGTTAGAATGTAAATGAAGCCTACAAAGATGAATGTTGGGTCAAGACCATGGACGAAGAACTTGACCAAATTGAAAACAATGATACTTGGGAGTTAGTTCCTAGACCTCATGATAAAAATGTTATAGGAACAAAATCGATATTCAAGAATAAGATGAATGAAAATGGAGAAATTATTAGAAACCATGCAAGACTTGTTTGCAAAGGGTATGCTAAAAAAGAAAGTATAGATTTTGGAGAAACTTTTGCATCTATTGCTAGACTTGAAGCCATAAGGTTGTTTCTTTATCTCTCTAGTTTTCAAAAATTTAAAGTATATAAAATGGATGTAAAATTAGTCTTTCTTAATGGAGATTTAGAAGAAGAATTTTACATTGAACATCCAGAAGGATTCATTCTTGGAAATGAAGCAAAACTCGTATGAAAGCTCAAAAAGGCTCCCTATGGTCTACAGTGGGCTCCAAGGGCTTGGTATTACTGCCTTGACAAATATCTACAACAGAAAGGTTTCACAAAAGGTTCTGCATATAGAAATTTATACACAGAGATTGAAAATGATAAACTGCGAATTATTGTTGTTTATGTTGATGATATCATTTTTGGTGGCAATGAAGAATCCATGAGCCAAATTTTTTCTTCAGTAATGTAGCAAGAATTTGAAATGTCCTTACTTGTTGAACTTACTTATTTTCTTGGTCTACAAGTAGAACAAACAAAATATGATATCTTTCTTTCAAAAACCAAATATCTCAAGCAGATCATGAAGAAGTATGGAAGGGGAGATTCTAAACCAGTATGTACTGCAATGGCAATAGGATGCAGTTTTAGTTCTAACGATGAATCACCAGTAGTAAACCAACCAACTTACAGATTTATGATTGGAAGTCTCCTTTATCTATCAGGTACCAGACCTGATATCATGCATGAAGTAGGAATTATTGGAAGGTTCCAAGCAAATCCAAAGGAATCGCATCTCCAGGTAGTCAAAAGAATTTTCAAATATCTTCAAGGAGCTCATGTCTTTGGACTATGGTATCTTAAGGATACATACCTTATTATTCATGCATATACAGATGTAGATTGGGTAGGAAATGTTGATGATCAAAAGAGAATTAGTGGAGGTGCATTCTATATGGCTTCACGATTATTGTCATGGTTTAGCAAGAAACAAATTCGATTGTCTTATCTATAGTTGAAGTAGAATATGTAGTTGTTGCATTTTGTTGCACACAACTACTTTGGATGATGCAAACATTGCTAGACATTCAGATCACATGTACTCCACCCATCTCCATTCTATGTGATAATATAAGTGCCATCAGTATTTTGAAAAATCCTATCTTACACTCGAAGACCAAGCACATACACATTAAGTACCATTTTCTACGAGAACAAGTGCTTGAAAAAAGGTTAAATTGGAGTATGTTCCCTCCAAAGAATACTTTGATGATATTTTCACTTAACTTCTTCCCAGAGAAACATTTGAATATCTCAGTCAAAAGATGGGAGTAGTTGCTACATCATCCTGTTGTGAAATCCAGTTTTCAGAGGAAGGTTATTATATGTAGGTTTCATGAAGTATAGTCCCGTATACACACGGGTTTCTATGGTTGAAGGAGCATATATGTTTTTCTAACAGAAAAATAGTGGGTCAGACTCTGAATTGGGTGCTCTATCTAATATTTATGACTACAATTTGACGATATGTTTTGTTGATTGATGTTTATCTGACTGACAAAGATGCCTTGATGAATGAATTGTTGACAATGCACAGGTAGTGTAGGTTCAGTGATCCGGATTTAAATAGGAACACAACAAATTACAGAGATAAACATATACACAAATATGCAGCGGAAATAATACTTCATTTCATTAATGGAAAA
>APFE030630629.1:0-46954 GCA_000404065.3 Pinus taeda | reverse complement strand
CGCAACAAATTACAGAGATAACCATATACACAAATATTCAGCGGAAATAATACTTCATTTCATTAATGGAAAATACTAAAATATGCTTACAATCAGAAATGGAAATAAACTAGCTAGGGCGATGGTAGCTTATCTCTGAGAAGAGATGTGATGGCTACATGCCTCTGAACTGTGTGTTACAATGAGGCTCGAAGGCCTATTTATTGTTTGAGACACAATGAAAAACCCTTCACATTCCAAAACCTAAAGGAGATGAAATGCCAAACTGTGGGCCGCGTTTGGGGGTAAGTTGGTACATCAACTTCTCGGGGTTGTAACTTTAGCATATGATCTCTGTTTGACGCGTACAATAGCTCATTAGAAAGATCTATTCGAGCTCTATCATTTTTGGAATGGGCAACATCAGTCCATGTTCCATGGACACATGTTGCCCCCGGATTCCCCAAAAAACGTCGTTTAGGGCCTCAAAACGGCTCCGGAAGTTCAGGACCTGAAAAACTACTAAAAATAGTAAGTTGTGCTACAATTAAGGAAACTGAAAATGCTGAGAAAGACAATGGTGGGGGTCTAGGTGGACTTGGCAGGTGGCCACCAATATCCACCTAGATCATTCAGGGGGAGCATTAGCCTTCACACACATTTTGCATTGTTGGTACCATGGTTGCTAAGTTCAGTTATGGATTTGGATACTTATATCATTTGTTGCAAAAGTCATGTAAAGGTCTAGGGTGCGACATGACTTCTTCTGTCATGGTTTATATTTGACTGAGTCCTATTGGACATATGATGTAATTTGTATCCCACATTGCATGGGATGGATGACATAATAATTTATATATTTCTATCATGTATAAAGAATTGGTATATCCCCACTTGGTTGGGTGGATGAGTTTGTTAGTGTAAGTATCTGCATACTTCCATTAGGGATCAAATTTCCTCTTTGCATTTTCATTTTAGGGGGCTCATACTGAAAATTATTACATCATTTCATTACGCCATGTGAAACTGATCCATTGATGGTTGTCTTCTCTTCAGAAAAATCTAATTTCTGCCTCATAGAGTATACTTGCTAACGCTTCTTTAGGTTGTCTTCAGTTATGGTTTCATGGTCAATTTGCAATCATGCTTCCATTAGGTCATAGGGCATGTTTCATTAGGTCTTAGGGTTTCATTACCAAGGTCAAGAGCATGATTTAAAAGTGTAAATAAAGGGTAGAAAGGGTATGAGGTGGATAAATAAGTTAAGGATGATGGCTAGTAAGTCATAGCCACTATATAATTATCTTTTAAACTAATGTAAGTTAAAACAGAGTATTCTGAGTTAATTTGTATTTCTTATGTAATTTTATGTTACTTTATGTAATAAATGATCCTGACTACACCAAAGCAGCTCTCCTTGTTGCAAGAAAAAGAAACACTGCAAAAATCAATTCAAGTTGATCATTATCCACCTGAAAAGAAACAAAGAAGGAAAGGCATTAAAAACAGATTTTTGAAAATGATCAAGAAACATTAGAAAGTGGGTTTTCAAGTGAAAAATCAAAATTTACTCCTATATAAGGCCTCACATTTAATTTTCAAGTTCATGATTATCATTTGGAAAAGAATGAGTAAAAAAGTGAGAAAAAAGAGGAAAGGTTGAGTGAGTTTTGGGCAAAGGAGAAGTGGCATTGTGCTTCTGGAGGTTGGCGCTATGCGATTGGAGCAGTGGTGAAGTGACGCTGTGCTTCTATAGTTTGGCATTATGCATTTCAGGCAGGAGGGATGGTGCTGCGCATTGAGATGTTGGAGTTGCGCGTCTAGGCCCGGCGTTGCACGTCTGGAGATTTCCACATTGTAAATTTACACTACGTTGTGCATTGAGAGGTGGTGCTACGCGTCCGTGAGTTGGTGTTGTGTATTCAGCAGAAGGACTAGAAAGGCCTCAAACTTCATAAAAACTTCCCAAGGCGCCCTCTATTCCTTCATACAAATAATTTTTCCTCCCATACTACATTTTTGTTTTGCAATCAAACTTTTAAACGTAATTCCTCATGGAAAATGTGAAACCCTAAATTCTCCCTTGGTTATGCCCAAACCCTAAGCAAGAATTATTCCTCCTATCACCTATCACTAAAACTCTAAAGTATTTCCCTATATCATTCCATAACATCCACATCCATTTATCGCTCTTCCCAAGCAACAATATCTCAAACAAACCAAGCCCTCCCTCTCAATTTCATAATTCATATCCTTCCCTTCCTTTTCTAGTCTACCAAGACACCTCATACGGTCATCTCCCATTTGCTCACTCCTTAATCATTCTTGCTCATTACCTTTATCCCTTTTCTTGGAGTGTACAGCCCCAAACCTTGCAAACATGGATGGAGAAGACCGAGACTATGAGGAGGAGGAAAACATAGGCAGTGACAGTTCGACGGATAGACCTCAACATCAGAGAAAACCACACAAGGGAGGAAAGATTATTAGGGAAGAGCCATCAAACCTCAGAGAATTGTAGGCCTCTTAGTTAGATGTCACTTGTTTCAAACATCTAGGGTGTAATGAGTTCTGTCAGTAGGTAGAGAGAATTTAACATCACCCTGAGCTCACCAGACTTTCTGTAGCCCATCTTCAGGACAACAAGGTGACTCTTGCTAGGATGACATTTACAGTTTCACCTTTCATTATTGTAGATGCAATCAGGATTCCGAATGTAGGGGATAAACGGTATGAGGCACAAGACTGGGATGAACATTATTATTATCCTTATATCAAACCCAGGTACAGAAATGAGGCGAAAAGAAATTTTCCTTTCAGATTCCTTGAGGACAAGTGTGCCCCCATGATGAAAATCATCATGAAATATTTCACTTGTGAGGGAAGACTTTAGAAGCTATACACCTATCACATCAGGCTTCTCATGCATTTTACCAAGGTGAGGATGTTAAGCCTCCCTTATTTCTTCTTCGGGAATATTGAGAAGATGGCCAGAAAAAGCCATACCCTTAGTAGATGAGCAGTCTCTATCATTATTCCCTGATCAAGATGATTGTGCTTCATCATATTAGCCTCCTAAACATCTCTTGGGAGACGTTTATTGCTCATATCATCTTCATGGGTCCTCAAATTCCTCCACCAGTGTCTCAAGAATCAGGAGGGCCTTCTAGCAGTGCTCAGGTGAAAACAGATGAGGAGGCCAAAGATACTGGAGCTATTGAGGTGCCTGGGGCTTATATGACATATCAAAGGGGTACAATGAAATTGTTTGCAGCTGATAGGCAAGTTTTTGCTCCATGGGATGTGGAAGGGGCCTTGCCTTCTTCATCAACCCATAGGCAAACGCTTGCTCCATAGGATGTGGAAGGGGATTTTCCTTCTTCATCAACATAATAGGTACAGGTGCAACAAATGCACAAAGGGAAGGAAAATATGCCAGAGGAAATTTTTGATGATGAGGAGAAAGAGAAGGACTTTTATTTGACAAAGAATGATGAGCCGGAGCAGAATTATACTCATCATGGCATGGAAATAATTGACTTAGAGGCTCAGGATGAAGAAACAATAAAGGACATCATCATATAGGAAAAGAAGGCTCAATCCAATATTTGATGGACAATTTGGAGAGGGCCAAGTATGTCATCACATATTTGGAACAAGAGAACAAGCATTTGAGTGACAAGCAGGTCCTCATGGAGCTGGAACTTCTCAAGGTAAAAGGACAAGGTGACAAGGAGGCATAGGTCAATTTGACTACTATTGAGAAGGAAATTCAGGATGATAGAGAGACTTGTCTTGAGAGGATAAATTTGCACATAGAGAAGCTATTGTAGAAGGCAAATGGGGATAATCATATGGTCAGACACATGGCCTACCATTACAGGACTCAAAACAAAATTTGCAACATGAGGGTAAAAAAGATGAAAGCTAGGCTAAGGCAAGATCTAAAAGGAAAAAAGGAGGAGGCTAGGCTTAGGTTTCTTGCTGAAGCTTCCTTGGCTCATTAGGATACTTGATGATGGTGCTTCTCACCAATTTTGGTCAAGTTTGGAAGATTTTTTGTCATTTAAAAACTTTGAAATTTTAAAATAGAGAAAATGAGGCTCAACGCGCAACGCCACTGGCATTGCGCTTTTCCAAAGGGCATACAATGGATAAATGGATTTCATTTTTCGATTCAGAGTAATGATTAAATGCACCCTATGGATTTTCTAAGTTTTTGGGGAAGAATTTGTCCACCAAAAGGTAAAAAAACACTCTAAAAATGACCTTTCTGCCACCTTTTGGACACACAGAAGGCATCTTGGAGAATCCAATTGTGGGGGGTCATATAAGCTTAAAATGAAGAAATTGTAGATGTTTTGGAAACTAGACTTGAAGATCTTTCCAATGCGATATCATGAGCTCAATTTGAATGCCGGGAAGGCCTCCAAAAGGGACCTGACAGTGGCACTATGTGTTGGGTCAATAGCACTGCACGTAGAGAAAATTTTGCACAGTATGGCTATTTTTCTATTTTTTCACTGTGTTCATGGATTTTCTCTCATGGAGGTTATTTTTCTATGGTAAATGATGACTTTTCATTTAAATACAATGGATAATTAGTAGTATAGGGTAGATTCATTGCATTAAAAGTCAATTTGAGCTCAAATGAATAAGCTTTTCACTTTTAGAGGCAAGTTGTTAAGATGCCTATATTCTTGTTTCTTGTTCAGTGTTGGTTATATTAGCTCCTCATCTTAGGGATTCAACCATTGAGGATGGGAGGAGGTTGAAACAAAGCCTATATCTTTTTCTTCTTTCTCATTGTGAAGGGTTGGACTCAATTGGATCCTCAAACCTTGATTGTATATCATTTTGTAGCAATTTAGTAGGAGATTAATAAGAATTGCAACTATTTTTATGGGATCCTTGTGGTATGAAGTTTTAGTATAGTTTCTTCTCTTGTGATCATATGTTAGTATGTTTTTTTTATTTCGTTAATCATTTCATTGCTTCTAATTGAATTCTTTCAAGTTGATAGGCATAATTCATTACATCATTGCTCTACTTTGGGAAACTATTCACCATTATATGTTTTCTACAGTTTGGGAAGGATCCATGATAATCACATTCTCTTCCTAGCCTCTCATGAATCTTAAAAACCTCACCCATCAAACCCTATAGTGCTAAACCTTATGCCTACCTTGCCCTATTGAACACCCTGCAATGTTGACCTAATTCCCTAGCCCTAAACTATCCAGCTCCTCCTGATCTAGCAAAACCCCTTCAAAATCCAATCAAAACTTTGTGCTACTATACCTAGCCTAATATCCCTTTTCTTGATCTATTCATCTTGGCTGAGATCTTTACGAAGAGAGCCCTCTACTGGCCTAGTAGGGCTAGATTCTTGGCTAAGTGTGGTTTTTGGTTACCCTGCCATTGCCTTCCTTCAACTTGAGGTTCAATCCAGGTGATAACATAGTGGTGACCATACTGGGGAAGGAAAGACTAATCAACCAAGTAGTATCTTTTGTTCGAATTCTTAAGCTTATGGATGATGAGTTTTAGAATTCACTAGGCTAAATTAGGAAGTTGTAAAGCAATATATAAAACTTTGAAATTTGAGCACACTAGCTTTGAGAAACTACACTAGGGCCAATCCAGATCCAAACCCTACCCTAGTAGTGGATAATCCCAACCTAATTTCAAGAAGACTCAAAAGACAAGAAAGTTCAGTTAGTCCAACATGTTCAATAAAAGCAGATTCCTGCCTTGATGAGTGGTTATTTTTAGAAGACCTTCACTTTGATCTATCGTTTGACCTTTCCCTATTTAGAACCGGGTCTGAAAGTGCACTTGATGACATAGTTCTAGATCCATAGTTTATTGCAAATCTCAAAGTACAAAAGGAAAACCAGTCAATTTATGAGTATATTATAAATTCCCCTCAATCATCCCTTGCTACTGCTAAGATCCCTGAGCTCTCTGAACTAGTGTCCACTACCCTTAGTTCACCATTATTCCCTTCAACCTCTGAAGTTCATTCCCCACCTCCATTTACACATTCACTTCCCTATCAACCTACCATTCCCCATCAATCACCTATTACTCCCAGTTCTCCATTAGCTACTGGATCATCTTCTAGTACCCTAATCCTTGCTTTAAATCCACCTCCCCCACCTCGAGTTATGGCTGGCTGGTATGCACTCCTTGTTTTACATCATAATCTTAGTGCCATGCCCGCTGATTATCAAACCAAAATACCTTTCTTTGATGCCACTTAAACCATTACAGCTCAGCAACATGTAGATAAAATGAATGATTTCTTTGACCTCCATGAAGTATAGATTGAAGATGTGATGATGAGATTGTTTGTACAAAGCTTTGGAGGTGAAGTTTGAAAATGGTTCAGAGCTTTACCAACAACTTCTATCACCACTTTAGCAATCCTCCATAGGTAGTTCCTGGATCGATGGGAGGTGAAGAAGAATCAACTTCATATTTTGTCTGAGTATGAGAACATCAAAAGAAATGTCGGTGAGAGTGTGCAAGACTATTGTGTGAGGCTTAATGCAGTATACAACGCTTTTCCTACCAACATTAAACCACCGGAGGGATTGGATTTGATCACGTTTCTGGACGGTTTCGATGGTGATATGGCATATCAGTTGTGGGAACGTGATCCTACCGCATTAGAAGACCTACAAAAGAATGTTTTGAGTGTAGAACCGAACTTGCTGGCCAAAAGAGAAAGAATGAGATTTGAGAAAAGAGTGACCATGAAAGAAGAAGCGTCTACTTCAGATGTAAAGATGGATACATTGATTCAAAGAGTGGAGAGGATGGTTGATCGGTTATCCTTCACAGATAGACTTGAACCACTAATTTAGAATCCAAATTTTAGAGGACAGCAGGAGCCCCAAATCTGAATCAAGCAAAGAGAGCAAAAAGCACAAGAGCAACCAACGCAACAACAATAGATCAGAACTCCCTTACAACAAAATTATGTTCAAGGAAAGGAAGAAGAAGATGAGGAAGATTTGATAATTGAAACAAATCACTTTTTCACTACTGATGGTATGCCTATATTTCTGATCGAAGATGAACAATACACAGAAGTTCCATACATTCAAAGGGATGAGGATCACATCTTAGCAAATCATGTGGCTTTGGAGGCAGAATCTGATGATTATCACCATGGTTATATGAACGCTTTGATTTCACAATATAGGTAGTACTCTTTAAGGAATAGAGATGTACCAATCAATCCCATTCAGAAAATAAAGGATGTGCAATCAAAGAATGATTCCTCAAACACTCAGAAGAAAGGGAAAGAGCTTGTTGATTTGAATCCCAGCAAGGTACCATCAACAAGTATCACTGGAAATGATAAGAACAATCAGCAAAAAGATAGTGCAATGAAGGAGCAAGCTGATAAGAAGGACATTGGTGCCAAAGAGGTAGAAAAAGTTTCATCCTTTAATTTGGAAAGTGAAATTGCTAAATTGAAAGTGTCCATTCCATTGATTGAGCTTGTTAAGAATAGTAATTATAAACACCATGTATCTAGAATATTGCAAGTAGATCCTTTGTCAAACATGGTGAATGTCGAGGATGATCATCCTGTACTCATTTTTGGTCCAGCTATAGAAGGTCAGCCTGAAGATAGAGAAGTCCCTCCCTTTTATCTGAGTCTTAGAATGCATGAGTACATTCTCCATAATGCTATGTTAGATTCTGGAGTTTCCCACAATTTGATGCCCAAAGTCATTATGGAAAAGTTGGGCCTAGATATCACCCAAAAATATCATGATTTGTACTCCTTTGACTCTCGTAGAGTTTGTTGCATTGGTCTCATCAAATATTTTGTGGTTTCTTTAGATCAAATCCCAACCAAAAATGTCTTGATGGATGTGGTAGCTGCTGATATATTGCCTCAATTTGGTATGCTATTATCTAGATCATGTGGTGCTAAAATCAAAGGCACTTTACAACTTGACTTCTCTTATGCTACCATCCCTATTTTCGGTCAATTGAGGAAGTTGTACGAGGAAACGAAAATGATGTATATGATCACTAGTAAAGAGAAGCCTGTGAATCATATGATAAATGTTGTACATAGTGATTTAGAGTCCTTTGTTGATCTGGATTTAAATAGGAATGCAACAAAATACAGAGATAACCATATACACAAATATGCAGCGTAAATAATACTTCATTTCGTTAATGGAAAATACTAAAATATGCTTACAACCAGAAATGGAAATAAACTAGCTAGGGCGATGGTAGCTTATCTCTGAGAAGAGATGTGGTGACTACATGCCTCTGAACTATGTTGTAATGAGGCTTGGAGGCCTATTTATTGTTGAGAAACAATGAAAAACCCTTCACATCCCAAAACCTAACCCTAGAAGATGAAACGCCAAATTGTGGGCCTCGTTTGGGTAAATTGGTATATCAATTTCTCGGGGTCGTAACTTTGGCATATGATCTCTGTTTGACGCGTATGATAGCTACTTAGAAAGATCTATCTGAGGACTAACACTTTGGGAAGGGAAACATCAATCCATGGACCCATGTTGCCCCTAGATTTCCCAAACAAATTTTTTTAGGGCCTCAAAACGGCTCCGGAAGTTCAGGACCCGAAAAACTGCTAAAAATAGTAAGTTGTGCTACAATTAAGGAAACTGAAAATGCTGAGAGAAACAATGATGGGGGTCCAGATGGACTTGGTAGCTGGCCACCAATATCCACCTGGATCATTCCTCCCCCCTTAGGAAGTAGTGGTCCCCATTGCGTTGAGTTCCTCCATGAGATGAGGAAACTTTTGCTGAACTTGGTCCCTGGTGAGCCACTTGCCCTGGTGAAGGAATTGGCCTGCTTTGACAACTCGATACAGTTGCATATTTTGTTGGCGAGTGTTCTTGATCTGTGTTTCCATGATACGATCATTTGTAGCTTGTTCCATGCAATCTGGATTTAATTTTGTGGGTATGAGTTGTTCCGCAATGTCGGATGTGTCTAGCAATGGGGGGAAGTATGGCCGAAGGCGGTCCACATTGAATACTGGATGCAGGACAAGGAATGGGGGAATGCTGAGCTCAAATGCATTATCTTCCACAGCCTTAGTAATGGTGTAAGGACCATATCAAAGTGGTCTCAGTTTCCGATAAGCTCCAGTAAGGCGTTCCTTTTGCAAATGCAACGAGACTTTGTCACCCACCTGAAACTTGTGTGGCACCCGATGTTGATCATGTCGCTACTTGTACTTGGCATTTTCTTCCTCTAGAATGTCATGGACCTGCTGGTGAATATGTTGGATGTGCTCAATGAAGCTGGTTGCCTTATTTGTTTCAGGCTGGACATGAGCTGAATCTGTGTAAGTAGCTGCAAATGGCATGGACACATCAATGGGGCATAGTGGCTGGAATCCCAAGTCCACCTGAAAGGGGCTGTGGCCAGTCGAGCTATGAAGAGCTCGGTTGTAGCTGTTTTGAACATAGGGGAGCCTCTCGTCTGGCCATCTGTTTGAGGATGGAAGGTTGTGACTTAGTGAGTTTGGTGTCCAGCATTGACCAGAGACTGGACCAAAATGTACTGAGGAACCGACTGTCCCGATCTGAGATGATAGACTGTGGGATCCCAAAGTGGACCCATACTCATTCAAAGAATAGTTTAGCAGTGGCTTCTGCTGTGATATTCTTCTTGCAAACCACCATAATGGCCATCTTTGAGAACCTATCAAAGACCACAAAAACACAGTCATTTCCAGGCTTAGTGGAAGGAAGTCCTGACATGTAATCCATGGAGATGGATTCCCAAGGTCGACTAGGGGTAGGCAGCGGGGCATAGAGGCCTTGCTTCTTGATGGTCGGTTTGGAAATGGCACAGGCATTACATGATCTGATGTACTTCCCAACATCCTCTCGAAGATTTGGCCAATAGAAATACTTTTGCAGCACTGCCACCATTTTCTCAACCACAAAATGCCCAACAGCCCGACTGTAGTGTGCTTCCCAAATCATCTTGGCACGCTCGCTGGAAGGAACACAAAGGTGACCCAGGTGGCATAAAAGGGCATCCTGGAGGTGAAAATATGGAACATGCTGACCCTCCAAGAGTGTCTGGTGTATGTGGCCGAATTTTGGGTCGCTTTTGTAGAGAAGTGACCAGTCAGAAGTCTCATGCCCACAAGAGTTGAGCATGGTGGTTAACACCATCTGCAACATTATTTGTGCTACCCTTCTTATATTTGATATTCAAATGGAACTGTTGCAGGTATGTAGACCACTTCTGATGGCGATCATTCTGCAATTTCCCTTGGTTCTGTATGAACTGCAGGGGTCAATGGTCGGTGTGGATGATTGTTTCCTTCCCCAAAATGTAATGCTTCCATTGTCGGCAAGCCTGCATAATGGAATACATCTCTTTATCATAAGTGGGATACTTCCGGACTGTGTCTGAAAGTGTTTCAATATGATATGCCACTGGATGCCTGTGTTGAGTAAGGACTGCCCCAATAGCATAGTCAGAGGCATCTGTCTCGACCTCAAATGGTTGCTGCAAATCTGGTAACTCGAGCACTGGTGCTGTGCAGAGGTGATCTTTCAACTCTATGAATACCTTCTGTTGAGATTCAGACCAAAAGAAATTTGCTTTGGATCCTCCCTTGGTGACTTGACTCAAGGGCCAAGTGATATGAGAAAACCCCAACACCAACCTGCAGTAGAAGTTGGCAAGACCTAGAAAGCTGCAGAGCTCTGTCAAAGTGGTTGGAGATGCCAATCTTGAATGACTTGGATCTTGGCTGATCCACATGCACCCTATGTTCATCAACAATGTATCCTAGATACTAAACCTAGGTCATGCCAAAAGTGCATTTCTCCAAATTAGCACACAACTTGTGTTGCCGCAGTTGTTGGAGGACCTGTCGAATGTGGTGGAGGTGCTCTTCCCAACTCTGGCTGAAGATCAGAATGTCATCCAAGTATAACACTACAAATGAGTTGGTGAATGGCCACAAGATGTCATCCATTAGCCTCATGAAGGTTGCAAGGGAATTCATCAATCCGAAAGGCATAACCAACCATTCAAAAAGGCCCTCCTTGGCATTGAAGGCAGTCTTCCACACATCAGAGGGTTCGATTGGTACCTGGTGATATCATGACTTTAGATCAATCTTGCTGAAATATTTTGCCCCCTTTAGTTGGTCCAGGAGGTCATCAATCTGCGGGATTGGGTACCTATTACGGACAGTGATCTTGTTTAGTGCCCGATAGTCAATACAGAGTCTCCAAGTCCCATCCTTCTTCTGTACCAAAACGACCGGGATCCCATAAGGCAATGAACTCGGACGGATGTGACCTTTCTGCAGGAGCTCCTGAATCTGCCTGTTGATTTCATCGTTCTCCAGAACGGAGCGCCGATAAATTGATCCACTGGGTAGCAACGCACCTGGGGTTAGATTGATGGAGTGCTTGACCTGACAGTGTAGAGGAACCCCTGCGGGAGAGGTGAAGATGTCCTCGTACTCCTCCATGACCTTGTCCATCTGTAGTTGTCATGCGGAGAGGCCCTATCTGGAGGTCATGGCCACCGTCTTCTTCTTT
This sequence comes from Pinus taeda, assembly GCA_000404065.3. Lineage (NCBI taxonomy): Eukaryota > Viridiplantae > Streptophyta > Pinopsida > Pinales > Pinaceae > Pinus > Pinus taeda. The sequence continues at coordinate 35,384 of APFE030630629.1, read as the reverse complement.
CCTTGAGGGCATATCATTAGGAAAACAAATTTCCCGGTTTTGGAAATGAGCTTACTGCATTGTTTTGCAGTAATCAAAGAGACGGCAGTAGGCGGTGCTACCTCTAGTATCCTGTACAACTTATTTCCCAATGTAATAATAATAGCACGGGGCCTTGATTCATACACAACATGTTGCTTCCACAAGTATGGTTGTCTTAATAATACATCAAAAACTTCAAGGGGAGCAATGTCACACAATACCTCAGCCGTGAAGGGCTTGATGTTGTATGGAAGGCGACACTGCTGGCTCATGCGAAGATCCCGCCCTTGGTGAAGCCACTCAATGGTGTATGGTTGTGGATGTGCTGTGGTCGGTAAGCCCAACCGCTTCACGACCTCTGCCGAAATGAGGTTCTTTTGGCTCCCGCTATCGACAATGAACTATAGCAGGGAGCCCTTTACCCACATTTAGGAGTGGAAGAGATGCTCCTCCTCCTTTGGATCTTCGGGTTCATTTTTCTGGATCTTGACAGCAGCAATAGTGGCGTTGGGATCCGCATCAATGATCTGCTTCCCTTTGTCATTCCCCTTGTCGGGTTCTGACTCAAAGTTGGAACATGCATCTGATTCTGAAACCTTTAGCTCAGCCACCAATGACTGCTTGGCCCGACACTCACTTGTGTTGTGAGTGGAGCTCTTATGGAACTCACACCATTTTCTCGTGTCCTTTTTCGGCTTCGCGGCGCTGTTTTTTGCTTGCAGCTTTGGTGGGTTTTCTTAGGCTACTCCACCTTGGCTTTATCCTTTGTTCTGTGGTTTAGGGGCACCTTTCCCTTACTTTGGATTCACAGACCCAAAGTCTCGCTTCTTTTGTTTAAACTTCTACTCGACCTTGACAGCATATCGGTATGCTGTGCCAGGCGAGGAGATATTCAGGAATTCTATTTCTTCCTGGATGTACTTGTGCAGGTAGCCACAGTATTTGAGTATCAAATGCTGCTCCGAATCCTTGATACCCAACTTTGTGCGAAGGGTATGGAAAAGATTGGTGAAATCTGGCACGTCTTGGTCCCTTCCCTGCTGCAGCGTGGTCCACTTTATATATTCATCCTCATAGCTTCTGACAGGGTAGTACTGCTCATTGATGGCATCCCGGAATGAATTCCAGGTGGGTGCGGCTGAAAATAGTGAGCCAGTACTTTCATCCTTCTGCTCATAGTAGGTTTCGCACCAATCCTTGACGTGGGGGGCTGCTTTGAGAAGAGTGAAAACAATCTTTTCCTGACTCGAAAATTCATGAACAGAAAAATAACCCTCTAGCAAATTTAACCAGTTATCTACGGCATCTACGTCTATCTGACCCTCGAATATGGGGATTTCAAAATTAACTTGTACCTTAAAGGGCGTGGCATTTCCAGAGTAGCTGCTGGAAGCTGATGCGTCGCTTTTGGGTAGCCGCTGAAGGATCTGGGCAAAGCTATCCATCATCGCATTCCGTTGTCGCTCGAGGGCTTCTTCGAGCAAGATTTTGATAGGATCTCCTGCCCCCTCGTCTTTCTTATCATCCACCATGGGAGGCCGCCAGGATTTGCGAGGCTGGTCTTGCAAAGGTTCGACTAGTTCAAGCCCTAACTCCTTATATCCCGACCTCGTTGGGGACATGCAAAGAAAAACAGAGAAAAAACAGACCGCTCTGATACCATTGATCCAAATTTAAGCAGGAACGCAGCAAATTATAGAGATAACCATAAACATAGATATGTAGTGGAAATAATACTTCATTTCATTAATGTAAAATACTGAAATATGCTTACAGACAGTAATGGAAATAAACTAGCTAGGGCGATGGTAGCTTATCTCTAAGAAGAGATGTGGTGGCTACATGCCTCTGAACTGTGTTACAATTAGGCTCGAAGGCCTATTTATTGTTGAGAAACAATGGAAAACCCTTAACATTCCAAAACCTAACCCTAGAAGATGAAACGCCAAACTGTTGGCCCCGTTTGGGTAAATTGGTACATCAACTTCCCGGGGTCTTAACTTTGGCATACTATCTCCCTTTGACGCGTACAATAGCTTGTTGGAAAGATCTATTTGAGCACTACCACTTTGGGAAGGCTAAAATGGTCCATGGACCCATGTTGCCCCCAGATTTCCTAAAAAACATCGTTTAGGGCCTTAAAACGGCTCCGGAAGTTCAAGACCCAAAAAACTGCTAAAAATAGTAAGTTGTGGTACAATCAAGGAAACTGAAAATGCCTAGGTGGACTTGGCAGGTGGCCACCAAGATCCACCTGGATCAATAGTTGAATGTTTAGTACTGGGTAGGGAAACTATGGCCTGCATATACTTTGCATGATAGCCTTGAATACTTGTAGAGCCCTGGGTTGACAATTAATGTGAAGTTGAGTGAATTGCATGATTCATATCTGAACATGAACAATACATGGCATTGTTGTGAATGTCAAGTATATCTACTATCTGAATGTCTAGTATATATTTTTGTTCATAGGTTGTTTGGATTCATAGGTATTCATCATTTTATTAGGTTTGTCCAGAGATTTTCACTAGAGGTATGTGAGTGGGGAAACCATGGTAGAACCAAGACACATTTGAGGGAAGAGAAATATGTGGAGTTCGATTGACATTCCTTTATGGTGAGCGTAATTACTTTATTGAATCCTTGTTTTGGTTTGATTCAATGATAAATATTATCAAAATTCATCTGCGAAAATTATCTCTTCAACCATTTTAAATTTATTTCACATGAAAGAATGGAATTAGATTTGTGTGGTTTTAAAGTTCCTTTAATTTGATTTTTGTGGTTTTCAATTTATTTTAGAGGAATGAATGGAATCAAATTTTTATGGTTGTAAATTTCACTTCATAGGAGCAGATAATGTGTTTTGTGGGTCAATTAACGAAACAATGATAATATCTGATAATGTAATTGGTGGATCAGTGAATATAACCATGGTAACATATTTTTATTTATTTCCTTCTAATTGATTTGATTATTTTATTTGATGCATTTTCAAATGACATTTCAATTCATTTCTTAAAATTAAATTTTAGTTTTTGAATTCATGAAGCAATTAAGAAAAAAGTTGTTCACTCTGTGACTAAGGGTAAAATGACTTAAGATCTTTAACCATGAAAATCATATACCTACCCAAATTCTAAAAAAAGGGAAATAAATAGATTAATCTACCATACCATACCATTTGCTACCTATTAGCTTCGTTTAAAAAAAAAAACATATTTATGGAGCCCATTGTATTTTGAGTGCATGAACTGATCTTGCATTCATTGATAAAACTAACAGTTTTGAAATATGGTATTTGAAAATTGATACAACTTTTAAATTGCAATTTCAATGTAATAATTTGATTATTGTTTATTATAATATTTGATTATTGTTTGTTATCATTAAATATATAATTCTAATTTATAAGCTATACAAATCGTTTTTAACGTCTGTAAAGCTTATTTTGTTTGAATTATGTAATGTAATGTCATTAAATAAATTTACATAACAAACTAATGTGAATTATATAAAAACCAGAAAAATAAAATAAGAAAATAGTACAGGCTAGATTAATGGAGTTTGGGCGATCCTATATGTCACTGTTTGCAATAACATAAGTATCCATACATTAATGTATGTTTTCGTTCTCACATATTCCATAGGATGTGGATATGGAAAACTGAAACTAGTCAATGCCACGCTCTTAATTACTCACAATTAATTTATATTTTTTGGAATATCAATGTTTTTGTCTTGAAGCTCAATGAATACCAATTATGTAGGATGCTTTGGAGGTATAGAGTTCCTTTTGATACATACCTCTCGGAAGAAAATTATATAATTAGTGGTTTGTGTAGAGTGCTTTACATGGACTGCATAGCTTTTAAAATGTATATATTATTAACAATTTTCAAATTGAAAATACATGTAGCACAGTTGTTATGTTGGATTATTGGTCATCAATAATAAAAAATCGCTATCTTAGTTGTTTTAAATAAGGTTTATCATTGTATTTAAATATAAATATTCATTTTAGGAATATAATGTTTTATCTATATATATATATATAACAACAAATTGAGTATCTCCATGGTAGGTGTAGATTTATAACAATTTTTATGATATTTTAGTATAATTTTTAGAATAAATGACTCTTATACCATAAGTTTTTGGGTACATGCACAACATTATTGAGTTTTTTCTACAATTGGTTAGGTTTGTGGTAAAGATTATGTTGTTTTTTCTCACATCTATTGCACTTTGGCAACTCTAGGTAACCCTTTAGAAATGATGGTGGCTCTCGGAAATAGATCACATGCTTATATTTTTATTTACTCTCTAGTATCTGGCCTTACTTCAACTCAACATCTCCATTCCTTCTTATTTTGGTTTTCATTCATTTTCCTGCATCATATACCTCTAGGTACTGAGTTTTCTCTAGTTTATGGGTATGAGGACCCCTTCCTCCTCACTTCCTTAAATGTTTGGTTTAGCCTCTATTTGTTTCAGGGATAGTCGTCCCTTTCTCTTCTTATTTCCCACTTTCCCTCTTTTTACCAAAACTTCTAGCTATTATCTTGACTTGTTCCTTCTTTCGCTTTCTATCGAATCTTACTGAATCTCGTCCTCAGTGTATGGACTTCCTTTTTGTAAGTTTGAGGGTGGTCACTCATTTGCTTCTTTGCAAGTCAATGTCTCTCATTTTCCATGATCTTCCGATTTTAGATTTTGTTTAAAGTCCCCTGTGCTCTACTCCTTTCCACTATGTGTCATGACCTCGCCTCACAACTCTCTTTTTCTCATTCTTCATCCCTTTTGTCAAGAATGTCAAGATCCACCACTTCTTGTGGCTGTTGAGGGTGCCAAAACTCCAAGAAACCACCTAGCATCAGTGCTCAAATGAATGTTGAAAGATCTATTGCAGCTTTTTGGGAGAATGCTCCCCCTTTAATACATAGGGAAATACACAATGTGGAGCAAGAAAATCAAGTGGAAAGGCACTTCATATGGGTCATTAGATCATTGATATAGGGAAAAACCACATTAGGCAAATTACATATCACCAATCTTTAGACTTGTATTGGAAAATAAAAAAAAATATGGGAAAATGTATTAATTGGAACAATAAGAAACTCAATAAGAAATTATTCTCAACATTAAAGAGTACCTATAGTTGAAGAAGTTGAACTCCAACATCTCTCTGATGGCGAATAAACTAATTGACTTGGAGCTCACCAATTCTAAAGAGAACACAACGACTCCTGAAACTATATAGGTGGATTCCCCTTCTAGTTGAATGTTTAGATTAACAATTTTTCCTCATATTTCACAAATCCATTATAAGGCCTCTCATGATAGTTATAAATTTAAATGTTATAGTCCATATTAATACTTTATCATACTCTTGAACTTGTATTATTGTGTTATCAAATTTTGATGGGTATTATGGTCTAAAGCCACTCACGTGTGTTATGGGTCTAATTTCCCTAGTAACAGATTAATAAACACAAGTTAATGATGTTTTACTTTTGTTATAAGGTAATACAAATCTTTGCATAACTTATAAAATAAACAATAAATTAAACATATTAAATTTTTTGTGGGGTAAATTTCTATTAACTAGAAAATAGGAGCTTACATCATGGCTTACAATCTTCTGATTGATCTGTTACATGGGAGACCAGACCATAGACAAAAAAATTTCTGCTTAAAGAGAAGATGAGCAATTGAAAGAATATCCATGATAATACTGACATGCTGGTCTGAATAGCCTTGAACAAAAGCAACAAAACTAAGGAAAGCAATGAACATATCCATATCACTATCATGCTCAAGGGTCTGATTTTGAGCCTGCAACTTGAATGGATTCATATATATCATTTGGAGGTATTTCTGCTACCAAGAGAATTCCTAGGTGTTTCTCGACCCTCTCCATTCTCCAGTCCAAATCACGGAAGTGCCCATGCAAATGCTCTAGAGATTGGATAATATCCAAGCAAGATTCATGATGATCCAAGATAGTTCTCCCCACTATAGAAACTTCATTTTCCAATACAGGTCCACTGTTAACATGTACTATCTCAACCTACCCTTGTATGGTCTATATTAGGGATCAGCATACCCAGTTAGTCAACACCTTAGTATTTGATAGGGAGGTATTATGAGAGGTGGCCTCTCCTTCCATTTGATTAAGTTCCTCCTATATATGGCCTAGAGTTAACTCCCAATAGCAATAATGTTATGAAACCAACTCAAGAAAACATAGAAAAGATAGATCAATGCCTTAGAATTCAGCCTCTTCGAGGGGGCAACCTCCTTTACATTACATAAATGAACAATTATTCGATGATTCAAATGACAAAACCTCCTTTCTATATATAGGAGTCTAGGGAGTCACAATATAACCCAGCCGACCTAACAATAATAATATAAAGCCAAAAAAATAACAATAGAGGGATCCTATGGGGCACAATAATAACAATATGGGGACAATAGGGGCACAACAATATTAATAAGGGGTACAACTACAATCATAATGGGGTAATCACTAGTATTATAGGGACCCAACAAAGAAGAAAACACCTCAATGTGATGATGAATTCTTTTATGCCTCTGGCGGTCCTTCTCTTGGTAATAGGTTGCCCCACATCGAACTCAAGCCCTTTGTCTCGACATGATTGACCAACCAGCTAGACTCTCCAATGAGGAACCTGACTCCACTAGTCTAGATAGACCACAAAAGAAAGGTAAGTGCTCTGCTTTGAATAGACTCAAGTCCAGGCTAGGAAAGGAGCAGGGGCCTTCCAAGTGGACTTCGACACTACCAACCACAAGGGAGTTAAAAACTCAGGTGTCCCTCATTCCTCAACTACCCCACTCCAACTCATAGGATCATAAAGAAACCGCTAAACCAGATGGGAAGTCAACCAATAACCAAATAGTATGGGGCTGGGCACTCGATACCACTGATGAAATATGACTACACCACTCAAGATAATGTTGCAATCTTGCAAATTCTAGAAAACAAACTATCACACAACCACCAATAGAGAAAAAAATAGTAGAAAAGCCAACTCGAACACAACCCATCACCTAGGGAACAATATGGGGACTACGACGTAGGATTGGGAGGTAATGTGCCACCATAGCTACCGCCACCAACAATATTCCCAATCCCAAACCAAAGAATTATAGAGACATCTCCATAAATGCCTTACATTGACAATAGTAATCTTGGAAACAAAGAATACTTTTCGCATAAATAATAGGAAACAATGACCAAATATTCTATCAAAGAAAGAAAGCCAAATTCGATACCTCCAATTATTTGTCGAAGGACTCCACCTTGGGGGGGTGGCTGATAAATTCCAATAAGGAGAGGGAAAAAACTACAGGTTTCTGATATGCCTTATTTCCCCTCCAACTCTTTTGGACTTACCAATTATGCTGAAGGAGGCCATTACACAGGCACTGTGTAATTACATGAGGAAAGTTGAGGCCACCAAGCATGAACACCAACTATAGTTACATCCTGGTGAATCCTCTATTAGGCTAGATGCTCCCGTATTTAATAGTCACTATCGTAACAATTTACAACCTCAAAATATGCAATGACAATTACCTCCTCTACATACCATGTCCATGTCTCACATTGAAAATCCTTTACTACAATAGCTTCCATTGCATGCTACTAAGCGACAAATCTTAGACAAATATACTTCATGTCTGTATGCTCCACACACTTCATCTTCTTGAGTAGACCATAATTTGCATGTCGACGTCCCTTCATCTGCAACATGAGGTTTCTCATAATGTCTGCATTGCGTTTATTTACTCTTCCCAGGGGCATGTTGCCACATCCCTCGACTCATTAGCCAGGTGGGGTGGTGGCACCATCTCCCCTTGCTTGCACAAGTCGCCCCATTCAGGACTTAGACACTTCATTCAAGATATGTGTCCTTTTCAATCATCTGTCTACATTCTTCTTTGAGAGAGGATTTAGTTAGCAAGTTCCACGAAGAAGAGTGTGTGACCTGGGAGTCCATAAAAACATTGTTTTCAAAAATATTTTCCACTTTGTTTCCAGTGCATTAAACATGTGAGGGGATGGTGACTAGGAGGAGGGTCATGTAGGATGAGGTTTTATAGAGGAGGTTTTTCAATATCCAACTTTTTGATACTTTATGAGCATGAGTACCATTCTGAATTATGTGAATCATATTGATGATTATTTGAAAGTCACCCTCCACAATGAGTTTAAAGTATTTTGTAGACTGATCTATTTCCAACCCAGTGACTAGCCCTATATGCTCTGCTACATTATTGATATTTAAACCCATGGATCTTGAATAGAGGTAGAGAGGAGAAAATTGATGGTTTCTGATGATGCCTCCAAAACTAGATAGACTAGGGTTACCTTTCAATACTCCATCAAAGTTTGGTTTGAGGAATTCATTGGGGTGGGGGGGAATGGAATGGCTAATGATCTAAAGGGGAGGAAGAGGAGGAGGAGGGACAAATATGCCAATGTTGGAGGATAAGGGCTTCAATGCCTTGAGATTTCTATTCAATAGGTGCCTAGGAGGAGGCAAGGATCGTCTCTTTGAGGTTTTTCTAGATAATGCTCCAAAGATATGCTTCAGGCATGGAGGAATTTTTAAATAGTCTATGATTTCTTTCTTTTCAGGTGACACAAAGAAGGAATCTAGGGGAAAGAATCCAAATGTGATTTAGGATTAGATTGGAAAATATTCCTTTATGCCAATGAGCAATAGTATTTGGGATACTATGGGGATATCTATCAGAGTAAGAGAGAATTCGGTCAAGACAACCCCAATTCTCAAGAGCATAAGAGAAATTGTTGAAAAGATGTTCCATGTCTTTCAAATTTTCTAAAAATAAGGAGTAGCGAGAAGGTTCTTCATAGTTTATTTGAATAAGATTGTCCCATGTTAATGCTTTTTTTTGGAACAATAGCCAAAGGAAAAAAAACTATTTTTGGCCATGATTATTGATTCCATACCTTTATCCAAACTTCTTCCACTACTAATTAGTGATGGTCCATTGCTAGTCGATAGGTCTCTTGTACAAATAAGGTACCTATTTTTGAATATCCCCATCTGAGCTTTTATGGCTGATTAGAAGTGGGGATATTTCTGAGATGAAGGGAACTCTAGAACAATTGCCATTGATTTTCCTCTAGCTTGGGATACCATAAGTCTAGTGGTTTTAATTGGCACCACTGGGAAGATGAAGCTTCATTGGACCAATAATGTGCAACTTTAGTATATCCATGAGCCTTCAAGTTTTCCAACATGTCATGAAGTTGTAGGTTGTTGTTTCCAAGAGTCATCCCAAAACATAGTATAATTTCCATCCTTAATTTAACATAAATAGTGTTATTGGATTAAGGAGATGCCTTTCTTGGCCAAGGACCAAATAAAAGAGCCAATTGCAAAGGGACTTTAGCATATCATATTTTGTATAGGATTTTGAGGAGCATATTTTCTATTCCAAATCCACTTCCATATGTCGGATCCTCCTTGAATCCACTTCCACTAGAATTTTTCCCCAAGGATAGTTTCTGTGGTTGAGGGGTCATGAAGTCCAAGGCCCTCTTTGAATTTTAGTTTGTAAAGTTTATCCCATCCTACCAGTGCCCATTTGTGCTTCGGATTGGAGCCAACCAAAAGAAAATTATGTTGGATTCTTTTGAACTCCTAAATAATCGATGATGGTGCCATAAGCGCTAAGGACATATAAATGGGGAGATATTGAAGAACTAATTTTAGTAAAACTACTCTTCCTGTAATGTTCAGAGATAAAAATTACTAAACTACTAACTTTATTGTGGATATTTGTTATGATATCTTCCCATACACTCCATCTCAAAGAGATGTCTACCAGTAGAGTGCCAAGGTATTTTAATGGAAGCATCCTCGTTGGAACCCCATAAGTTTAGAAATATCTCACTAAATAGGAAGAGAGTTTTTACAGAAAAAAGAAAGGGATTTAGATTTGTTAGCATCCAAATCTAAGGTGAGTGATAATTCTTCCAAGTACTCACAAAAATTCTCAAGTTTATGAGATAATGGGAATTCCCATCCCCATTGTGCCATCCACAAACTATTAGTGGGTGAACAACATATCGTCTCCAAATGGGTAGAGGTCTTTGAGTGAGTTCCTTATTATTGAAGCTTTGGGAGATCTTCCAAGACCTTCCATCACTAATATGATTAGGAGATAGAGGATCACCCTACCTGATACCACGAGAAGGTTTGAATTGAAGGGGAGCTAATTACTAGGATAAAAAAGGAGGGAGATGAAAGAATTTTTCTGATCCATTCAAGGGAAAAGCCAAAGGCCCTAAGAAAATGGAGCATATAGTTCCAACTAAGTTTATCAAATGCCTTCGATAGGTTGCGATTAAAGAGCATCACTAGTTTTTGCTATAGATTTAATGAATGTATAACCTCATGAACTACCATGATCCTGTCCAAAACTTTTGACCCTCCACAAAACTTGTTTGTTGAAGATAGATTAATCTAGGGAGGAGAGGCTTTAGTCTATTGGAAATTATTTTTGTAATGATCTTATAAATGACAATGCAAAGAACAATAGGTTTGTGACAACTTGTTTCCTCCACATTATATTTCGTTGGAACCAGGGTGAGGAATGTAGAATTGAGGAATTTTAAAATGGATCTAGATTTGTGAGATTCCTCCATCACTAACGAAACCTCTTGACTGAACTTTTTCCAATAGGCTTGGAAGAATTTAGTGGTGAAACCATCAGTCCCTAGGGATTTATTGTCTAGCATCCCTTTAACAGTTAATTCGACTTCCTTCATTTTAATCTCTCAGACCGGTGCTTCATTCTATTCAACAATAACTATGTGTGGTCTTTTCTTTGTGATGCTTTGGATTATTGTAGTCCTATGTTTATCAGGCTCCGTTATAATTCCTTGAAAGTAACATATTAGTTCTTGGGTGATATCTTAGAAATCATGTGACTTGTCACTATAAGGGTTCTTAATGGAGACAATTATTGTGCTGACATTGTTGCAACATAGATTTATGGAAAAAAACAGTTCTTCATTCCTCCTCCTTTAGCCAACAGACTCTGGACTTTTGCTGCCATAGGATTTCCTATTCTTTCCGACCTTCTTCTAGATGAGTGAGGTTGATATCCTCTTCAACTATGAGGCACCTGATCTTGCATGTAAGATGGCCTCTTATTGAATGACGTCCATTTTTCACCCAAGCTTGTACTTCTCTTTTAGGGTGTTTCCAAATTTAGACTTGTTATAACCTTTTAATTGATACTTGATTTGTTTATTTTTGTTTTAGCTTATACATATAGGAGCATTCTAAATCCTACTTTTCATCCTACCATTTTTTTATATTATCATGAAAGTCAACATGATAAAGCCAAAAATTTTCAAAGTGAAAATGCCTATTGCAAGGATGTGATTATATAGCAATGTTGAAGCAGGTGGCCTAATGATCATATTTGTGGTTTGGGAGAATGGAGCCCACCATAAAAATGTCCAAAGTCATAATAGATTCTAAGAATATGAAGAGATATAGCTTAGAGGTAACTTGTTGTTCACCTCCCTAATGATCATTCCACGTGAAAGTACCATTGATGGAGTTAAGGTCAATCAAAGACAACTTGGACAAAAGGGTTTCTAGAATTGGATAGTGTGTGCATCAAATCTGTGATTTTTTTTTCTTGCAATGAATTAATAAGGTTGAAGTCACTGCCAAGGATCCAGTGCAAGGGAGTTAGGAGATAAAGTATATGAGAGATGGAATGAAAGAAGTTTGTCTTGTCTCATGTAGAAGTAGGTCCATAAATATTGGATAGAAAGCATGTTTCAACTAATCCAATTAAATGGAACTAGATTGTTAGAATGTGATAAGTAGCAAATATGTTAATGAATTGAACCTCTTGAGTGTTCTAGATGTTGGCCAAACCACCGGAGTTCCCATGAGCATCTATTATTGTCACACATCAGTCCTTTCCCCATTTACTGACCACCTTAGAGAGAGCTTCATTGGTCGATTTGGTTTCCGATATCATCAATATATCATAATGTTCTCATTATCATTTATATTTAAGGATCCTTTATTTACCTCTGCAGTTGAAGCCCTATATGTTCTATGAGATGATCTTCTTTTTTGGGGGTATGTTGGTTGCTGGAAATATATCCAAGATAGTTATGATATGCCTTGAATTTACCAACATACCCCATAATTCACTCAAATGCTATAAATTTGTTTTTTGCCCCCTTTCCTTTTTTCTCGATGGATTTTTGTAGGTTCTTTCATATTTTGAGCTTGAACCCCAAGCATGCTTGAGTTGGAGTTTCTAGTTGAGGATTTCCCCTCCATTTGGTGGAGTTTGAAATAAGCTCATCACAATAGTTTCACCTGGTGCTCAGAAAGAGTAAATGGGTCCTTCCCCTTCCATGCCTTTGCCAGATTCAGTAAATCTAAGGAGTTAGGCTCCATTTCATCAACATGTTCTTGGGCCATTTCAGGGATGTCTAGTGCGGGAAGGGCGAACGGGGGGGGGGGGGGAAGGGGGGCTACAAATCCTAGTAGGGAGGCCACAGGAGCAAAGAGTTAACTACAGGGGATAGTTGGGTCATAGAGGTGTGAGGTGATTGATATGAATCCTGTATATCCACCTCAAGAGGCGGGACAACTTGAGGGGGTTAATAGAGTGCAAGGATGAGAGGGGCTTGAAAGGGTTCTAAAGAGGGACCGGCCTTGTTAGATGACATTGGGGATTTTGTGGAGTTTTGCTTAGTGTGGGTGCGCTTACCCCTGACTTTAGTAAATCGATCCTCATCTTGGCCATTGGGAGATGTCGAATTTGAGGCAGAGGCTAATAAAGGGAAATTTTGATAGAAAAGGTCATACTTATGGCATTGTCAGCACCAGAATGGAATGTGCTCATAGTTGAGTGTCTACCTCCAAAACTCATCTTGATAAGATATCTTGATAGACTCTGGCAACGACTATGAAATGTTCATGTATATACAAATTCTAGCGAATACATTAAACATACTTTTAATTAACATCGAATTTAACATATTATAACTTTACTTAATTAGTGAAGATCAACTAATTTTTATTGCTTATTTTATATACTCTAATTAAATAAAACATACCATTTAATTTAAAAGAATATTTCCAAATTCATTTGGTAAAATATTATATGTTAGTATTATATTTAAATATTATTTAAATGGGTAAAATACTTCCATTAATAATTAATTTAGTGATTATGGAGTACTACAAAAATGTTGAGATCCAATCTTTAAAAAAAATTACTCTCTCTCTCTGAAAAACTTTATAATTTAAATATAATTTGCATTGACAACTATATCTAAAAACAAAATAATATACATTGACCTACCTTGTCAACTAATGCTAAGGATTTCGTGGAGTTCTTCTTAGGGTTGGTACGCTTACCCTCTTACAAAGCAACTAAAGCCAGGGAGCCAAGGGCGGGATAAGGGGAAGGAGAAGGAAAGGTATCTCTTTCTCTCTCAAAAACTTTATATTTCAAATATAATTTTCATTCACAAACTATATCTAAAACAAAATAATATGCATTGACCTGCCTTGTTAGCCGACGCTAGGGATTTTGTGGAGTTTTGCTTAGGGTTGGTACACTTACCCTCTTACAAAGAAACTAAAGCCACAGAGCCAAGGGCCGGATAAGGGGAAGGAGAAGGAAAGGTAGAGCATCAAGGAAAGATAGAGCATCCTCGACTGTAGTAAATTGATTCTCATTTTGGTTATTGGGAGTTGTTGAATTTCGGGTAGAGGTCAATAAAGGGTAATTTCGATACAAGTGGTTATACTCATGGTAGTATATGTATCGGAATGGAATGTGTTTATAGTTGTGTGTTTGCATCCAGAATTCATCTTAATAATACATCTTGATGGACTCTAACAAGAACTATGAAATATTCATATATAGATAAATTCTAGCCAGTTATACTATTAATCAAATTTAACATGTTATATCTTTACTTAATTAATAAAAATCAATTAAATTTTATCATTATTTTTTATATATATATTAAATAAAAAAAAATATCATTTAATTGAAATATTTCTAAATTCATTTAATTAAATATTATAGTTAGTTTTACATTCCTTTAGATATTATTAAAATGAGTAAATATGATTCTATGAACCTATTAATAATTAAGTTAATGATAATAGATTTAGTACATAAATTTTATGATATAATCTTCGAAAAAAATTAATTCATATTTATATAATCATTTAGTATGATTTTTTTTCCTTGAATTATATATGATAGATATATATTTTATTTTCTTACAAATTTTATATATATATATGGCATTATTCATTCATGGTCATAAATTACTAAATTCATTTTTATCTTCCAACATGGGTATTACCCACCCACTCACATCACTAAATGAAACCACGTTGCATTCCATCACATCCATGAAAAGAAATGTGAAATGTGATGGGAGTGTGAACATATATATCACATTTCCAACAAGCTTAGGATCCATGTGTAACAATAATGGACATCGTAAAGATGAACAATTACGTGTAACAATAATGGATATCGCATAGGATGAACACCATCATTAGAAACTTGATTCTTTGTCCAAATTAGGTGAAATTGTTTACATGGTCTTAATTGAAGTTGGCCACAATGAAACAATTATCATCACACAATAACTATCGCTTTGTTGAATTATTGCCCTTGGTTGTGTTTGCATTTTCCTTCACAATCAACATTATTGTAAATGTGATTTTCACATATTCTGAATTTATACTTAAACATGCATGGTTTAATGTGTGAGACACGCATATTATTAGCAAAATAGAAAGGTGATGAAAGATGATGATTAACTTCCAAAAATAACCTAAAATAATATTAATTGGAATGTGATAATATTATTTCAAGATCATTATAATTTTATATATATAATAATCACTTTTATTTGTGGGTTTTGTTATCTAAAATGATTAACTTTGTTAATAATGTAAGTTGTACAATTTTGGTGAGCGAACTATTTCAATCTGTTTAAGGTGCTTTTTAATGCTTTTAGTCCAATTTTGATTAAGGTATATAAAGGTTTAATGTTTTTGTTTTTGTTTGTTTTCAATCGAAAAACATAGACTACTTTCATTAATTAATTAAAAGAGAGAATTGTATATTTGAAATTTATGAGACTGTTGGGTATTTCTTTGTTTTGTAATAAAACAACAATTTGCTAACTAATAGTCACCGAGATGGATAAAAAGAAGGGCATAGTAGACTGTCAAATACGTGTGGCAAAGGCTCAACACATAGCTCACTGGAGCAAAATTAGAAAAAAAATCAATACAGACTAGGGCAAAAAGGATCTGGATTCGCTAACCACTCTGTCAATGAGGAGCTCAAAAGCTGTCATTCCAATAGAGAGACCCTTTGGTTAGAAAGGATGTCCACTTCCATATTATGTTCCCAAAACACATGAAGGAAGGAGATGTCACTACAAGCAAGCAACATGGCCAAGATATTTCCCATCCAACGATGGAGGGATGGAACTTCAAGAGAAAATTTCCCCTAAACCCAATTTATGACGATCTTATAATCCCCAATAGTCTTGATCTCAGCTATGATGAGCCATATAACACATGAGCCATACAACACATTGGAGAATTCCCCACAGCATGACCGCCTCTGCCCTGCAGCTAGTACCACTCCCTCCACCCCAAAAGAAACAAAATGCACTGAGCAGGGTAGAGATTGATAAAGACAACCACATCTACCCCCAACAAAGGCCCCATTGAACACACCAATAAGGAACGAGTCCCCATAATCCTTGAATGAAACGAATCAACAAGAAGGTCTAGGGGCCCAAGGGCCAATCTCATTGAAGAAAGCAACGATCTTCAGACAAGTTGCCAAAATATTTGGGGGTTCGTTTTAAAAAATATAGGCATTCCTAGAATGCCAAATACCCCATAAAACATATAGTGGGAAGCTTTTGTATGCTTTCAGCTGAGATGACCAGAACCAGAGACATGAGAAGATAGAGGAGTTATCTGCCTGCACATGGATTTCGAGTAGAACACCTACTTCCTCGGAGACAACAATAGCTAAGAGGCATAACAAAAACAAGTGTAAGTTATCTTCAGAAGCACAACCACAATGAATGTAATGGTCGAGTCCTTGGAAACCTCTCTTCAACAAATTTTCCTAGGTGAGAATGTGGTTGTGAAGGAACAACCAGATAAAACATTTGAGTTTGAGAGGTGCCTCCCATTTCCACATGCACACATCCAATCATCAAAAATTTCAGGCCTATTATTGCCAAAGATATATGAGTAAATTTCATTAACTGATATGCTTCCAACAATCACACAACTTATCCACCCTATGGGACAGAGTAATCCTAGCTTTGCCAAGCTTATTCTTGTAGGATTCTCATTCAAACTCAAGTTCTAGGGACATCCCAATTTCCCACGAATGCGGCTGGGAGGAGAAGACGAGTGAAGAGGGGGACCTTGATTTCAAATTCATTAAAGTAAGGATGCCCATTTGGTGGAGAGAGACAATGATTTGAGGGGATATGATATGCCCTCCCGAGAGGCCCTTAATCGAGCCAATAAAAACCTTCATACCATTACCCACCTACCAACAGAGATTTCCACAGAGCCATGTCTTGGCCAACATCAGACTGCGCTAGATGTGATTGTTGGTTGAAAGGAAAAAAATGTAGTAAACAAGATGGAAAACAATAAACTAATTATTAATAATTTGAAAAAAAAAAGGAGTTGGGAACACAACTTATGCCATTAGGCAAATTTATGGATCAGTAACTTTATTTGTAGTAGTTTACTTGTTATATGTTTTGGAGTTTTCAGTGAATATTTTCTCGTCAAATTAGCCCAAAATTTTGTAAGGATTTATTGAAATCACCAGTTAGTTTGAGTTGTGAACTCTCCACAATCCAAGCGACCTAGTAATTTTTTGCGTGTGAATTCATACACGCAATAAATTTGTTTCCCCAAATTCTGACCAAAACACACCAAAACCTATAATAGTGAAAGTAGAGCTAGAATTTGAAGTTTTTTTCTTTAAACATATTTGAAAGTTATGGAAAATTTTGAAACATCAAATTAAACAATTCTCACCTATTTCTTGTCACCATTCCTTGGTCTATTGGCTCGAAATGAGATTCTTATAGACACAAAAAGAAACACGGGGAAAGATTGGATTAGTGGCATTTTTTAGTTGGACACTGTTGACATAGATTTTATAAACAATTTTTTGGTGTTATATATCTAGGCTAGTGAGATATTTTGTTTTCTTTAAGGATAACTATCTTCAATCCTACCTCTCAGTTGCTATAAAATTTTTGCATATAACACTGTAAAAATAAAAAAGAATTAACACTTAGACATTTAAGTTAGAGTCATGAAAAGAAAATTACTATCATCAAATTTTGGCTTGGCCCCCAAGATAAATTTGAATAACCAGGCCTGAGTGAGAGAATGCAAAATTAACGCTCATAAATTTAAGTTACAATCATGAAAAGCAAATTACTATCATCAAATTTTGGTGTGACCCCCAAGATAAATTTGAATATCCAGGGCTGAATGAGAGAATGCCATGCCATTTTTGAGTGACCGTAATGACAAAGTTGATGCAAGTACTACTAGTCCATATAAGATTAGGTAGCAAAGTGATATGTGACGATATCATGTATAGTCTTGCTCGTCATATATGTATGTAGAGCGAGAGAGAGAGAGAGAGAGAGAGAGAGAGAGAGAGAGAGAGAGAGAGCATCATCTATCTAGTCACTCTAGAGGGATGCAATCTCTAGATGTGCAATTTACAATTTTGCACTATAAAAATGGTTTTCATCTCAAGAGATTTGATCCCTCTCGGCTCTTGCTAGATCTGTAGTTAAGTTTCATCTATACTGGTTTTTGCACTCAATTCCCTTCCCCTAGACATCTCCATGTTAAAGGTAGATGGTTATATTAGTTTGACCGTATATAGCACCAACACATGAGAAGAAAACATGGGTGGAGGCCATAGCCCTCGAGGTCAAAACTGAGCCCAACAACAAGCCTAGGAGGTTATTGATACCTTTCACTTGGTTCCCCCCCCCAGAAACTTTCAATGAAATTCAACACTTGGAAACAATGACAACTAGAGATAGGCGGGTATTCTCTAATTCAAAGCTCATGGATGAAATTGGGAAGTGGGTTCCTGAACCTAGTCATTTAGAAACAATGACAATTAGAGATAGGCAGGCCTTCTCTGATTTAGATCTCATGGATGAAAATGGGAAGTGGGTTCTTGACCTTGGTCATACAAGGGAAGGAAAAAGTAGTATTTTCAAGCCTTATCCCTTCATTGGCAAATGAAAACCTTGCTAGGCAGGGTTCTTGGTGAGAAGCAGACTGAAAGATATAATGTATTTGCAAGTCATAAGGATGTGAAACGTGATGAGAGAAACCAACGGGTTTGTCTCGAGAGAATGAATGCTTGCTTGGCTCATATTGAACATCATATTCCATGCATTATATCTAGTGCAAAGGATCTATCCTTGTTACTTCTTTTGATTCCTAAATGTTGATATGATTACAGACATTTTTTTGTTTTGTTAATATTCTTGAAGTTTTGAGCAAACTACTCTATAGCCACGTGGTTAAAAATATCTGGTTTTCCATTAGCAAGATTGAGACCATCTACCACAAAGCATGCTAAAGCTGGTTGAATGATTGATGTACTTGAAAAGTTAATCTTATAAGGAAATACAATATTAGCTTAAAAAAACAAAAAAATCTACATTCATTTGTAAAATAAGTATTACATATAAATATTATTAAAATGAGCAAAATAATTACATCGAACCTTAATAATTAATTTAATACTTATAGAATAATACATCAATTTCAATTTTAAGATACAATCTTCTAAGAAAAATACTCCCTACTTTATTTAATATCAAAACTTTTTTTTTTTTTTATATATGTTAAAATATACACTTATAATATATATATGAATTTAATCTAAATAGATATTTCAATCTTACATATTTTGGTATTATTCATTCACAGTCACAAATCACTAAATTCATTGCAGTGAAAAAATTGTCCTCAAATCTGGGTATTACCCACCCACATCAGTCAATGAAACCACGTTGGATTCCATCACATTCATGAATTGAAATGTGATGGCGAGTGTGAATATATATATCGTTTTTTTACTAAGCTTAGGATCAGATGCAACAATGATGGATATCGCAGAGGATGAACCATCATTAGAAACTTGAATCTTTGTCCAAATTATTTTGATGTGAAAATCTTTTCATTCTCTTAATTGACTATCATCGCAGAAAAACTACCGCTGTGTTGAATTATTGCCCTTGGTTGTGTTCCTTGAGAATCAATATTACTGTAAATGTGATTTTCACATGGTTTGAATTTATACTTACATACATGCAGGTTTAATATCATCATTAGCAGGAGAGAAAGGTGATGAAATATGATGATAATTAATTTCTAAAAATAACATAAAATAATTATATGAGTTGGAACTTAAAAAAGCAATTTCAAGATCATCATATTTTTACTGAAAAATTGGTTTGGTGACCAATATAGATACCTAATCACTGCGCCGAAAAGTTGGTACTATGACAAATATACATCATCATAATCACCACCCTATAAGCTTATTAGATCACAAACGTACATGATCATCACTTTTATCTAGCTTTCATTCTGAGTCACAGAATGAGATAGGTACTTGTGATCTAATAAGCTTCTCCTTTTATCACAGGAAAAGGGTGTCAGCATTCACCATGAGAAAGATTGGGCCTCGTTACCTAAAACGATCTAGGTACTTCGCCAATAATGCAAGTGGAACAACCATGGGGTACGAACTATCTCAATCTGTTTACAGTGCTTTTAAGCAAACCTGTACTTGCACTTGCATTGTACGGGGAATGCAAGAAATGACGGTGGAAGACAATCGTATGATTTGGCATGTGATTGATTAAGGCAGATAAATGTTTAATGTTTTTCCACTGGGTTGGTTTAAAGGAAAAAATGCAGAAAACCAGATGGAAAATCAGTTAATTAATGATTAAAAAATTAAAAAGACTGAACACAATTTCTGCCATTAAGTCAGTCTATGGATCAATGATGTCATTTGTAATAGTTTATTTTTATTTGTAAGTTTAAGTTTTGGAGATTTTAGGGAATATTTTCTGGTTAAATTTATTCAGAATTATTTAGGGATTTGGTGAAATCACTAATTTGAGTTGTGAACTGGCCACAGTCAGTGTGACTCAAACATTTTTTTGAGTGCTGAATTCATATACCCAATTAAAAACACATTTTAAATAGAATCTCATGATTTAACTATCAATTATTTTACATGCTAAAAACACCAAAACTTATAATTGAATGGAGAGGTCTTCTCAACTCAATATAGAAGAGATGTTGTCTTGTCCTTATATGTTAGGTAAACATTTTAATTACACAAAAATGATATTAATAATAACAATAATTGTGTGGGGCTCTCCACCCTAGCATGCAAGAGATGTTGTAATGTTCTGTCATGTAAACATAAACATTTTGATTTACCAAAATACATAAAAGTAAAAATAAAAATAAAAATAAATAAAAAGATTATTAAGCGTAATGTAAACATTTTTAAACTGGCCCTCAAAATTAAATAAAATAATTTGTACTTATGTTAAATAAAAATTTTAAGTTATTATTATTTTTATTAATTTTTGTTGAGTAGTTAACAGAAACTTGACTTGGTCACTGGTGGTTTTTGAGCTCGAGGGTTATGAAAACCTATGGTATTCATATAAAATTATAACCTATTTAAAAAGAGAATTAAACGAGCTTAAATCAATCTTAAGTGTGGATCTACCAAGCACCAAGAGGGATCAAATCTCTTGAAATGGAAATATCTTAAGATGGAAGAGATTTGATCCATCTCTTCTTGGTATATCCATGAATCTAGGCTGGTAATAATAATAATTAAAATATTTTGATTTCCTCAAATTAAATAAAAACAAAAAATATATAATTATTAATAATTAAACTAACCTAGATCCATAAAGTTAGATCTACCAAGCACTAAGAGAGATCAAATCTCTTTTCACTCTAAAAACAAGTTTGTATCTCAAGAGATTTAATCCCTCTCTACCTTTGGTAGATGCCAAGTTAAAATAGATCTAGGCTAATAGTAAGACCATGCTAAAAATTTGATGTTTTTTTCCTTTTTAAATGTATTTGAGGTTTATGAAAAATTTTGAAACATCAACAAACAAACAAAAATTGAAAGCCAAAATTTGACTTCTAGGTATGTAAGTTTCAAGGCAAATTAAACAATTTGCTTAGTTTAGGGGCCTAATTCTTGTCACCATTCCTTGGTCTATTGGTTGTAAACTAGATTATTATAGATAAAAAAGAAACACATGAAAGATTGGAGTAGTGGCATTATTTAATTGAACATTGTTGACATAAATTTTATAAACAAATTTTTGGTGTTATAAAGTTAAGGTAATGAGTTATTTTGATTTCTTTTAAAGATAATTGTGATCAAGTTTATTTCTCAATTGTTATTAAACCAGGGTAGATCTATCTTAAATACTAATCTAACATAAGTGTAGAGGAATCTATTTCTTTAGGTGTAAATTTTATTTGGGTAATATATATATATATATATTAATTGATTGAACATTGAGTGCAAGGTACAACCGGTCGGGGCACTTGGCTTTCTCAACCCAAACCGTGTTCGATTCTCAATGGTGATGATGCCTTGCAGCTTTTAATGTATGATCTAGATTGTATATAGATTTAATGTGATTGATTATATTATTAAATTTAATATATATATATATATATGTTATTTTAGCTAATATTAATAAAATTTCAATTGAATTTTGATAACAGACAAACAAATTATACATCCTACTAAGTTGTAAAATAAATTTCTCTGCTTAATAAACCTCTACCCTAAAAAATTGCATATAACAATAAGATGAAAAACAAATTACTATCGTGAAAATTTTGGCTTGAAACCAAATAAATTTGAATATCCAACAAATTACTATCGTGAAAATTTTGGCTTGAAACCAAATAAATTTGAATATCCAGGCGTGAGTGAGAGAACGCCCTGCCACTTGTGAGTGACGGTGATGACAAAGCTGAGGCAAAGTACTACTACTGAATATAAGTTAGGTAGCACAGTTATATGTTACGATATCATGTATAGTCTGTGTCACTTCGATTTAACAAATCCCCAAGCTCCCACTTGCATACTATTAAATGCTTTTAAACACAAAAATCACGACACAAATCAAATCAGACAATGGTTAAACGGTCTCATGTCGGCTGCTGGCAGAGATGGGCCATTGCCAGCTACTTAAACCTAGAACGCTGCACCGTACCCTCTGCACTTAAACGCAGAGATCATGAGTTTTCTGGTTTGTCTGTTTGGTCTCGGCCTGACTCGGGACAGGTAGGGCTTTCATTATTCGGAGTATTTTTTGTTTTTTAAAAGAAATCTGAATGAGAAAAAGCGCGCAGGAGGGACATGGCACATGTATTCGGTGAGACTGTAAATGACAGAGTGGATTTGCAAGTTAGATTTGTGTCCCATGGATTCTGTGAGACTGTAAATGACAGAGTGGATTTGCAAGTTAGATTCTGTGAGACTGTAAATGACAGAGTGGATTTGCAAGTTAGATTCTGTGAGACCGTAAATGACAGAGTGGATTTGCAAGTTGAACCATAGGTAGGGTTGTTTGTGTTCGTTACCGATCGTTATAATTCATGAGCTCTCTGAAGTTTGAACAGAGTGACTTTATAATTCATATATGTTTAGCGGATCTGACCCACCAATTAATGGAATCTCGCTACTGTTCTTGTCCTTCGCGTGAAACTGTCAGAATTAATACTTCATCAAACAAGTACTTCTAGCTGGCGGAAAAGAAAGTACTTATACTTAGTCATTAGAGCTGTTTATTAAGAACGGAAAGTCTGATATGATTTTGATAAACTAAAAATAATAGAAATTGCTGTAGGTATGATTTTGATAAATTCTAGTGAATATTTTAAGAAATTAGGTATGTTTAATTTCAAGATTTTGGTTTTTCAAGAATTTTTTAAGCAGTTGTCTATAATATTTTTTGGAAGTTTTTTAGGTGGGTTTTTCTAGTCAAAATCTTGCAGCAATTTATTGGAATTGCAAGTTTGATAGCTAGTTTTTGCACAATCAAAGAGCCCCAGGGGTTTTTCAAGGTGTTGAATCCAAATATGCAGTTAAAAAACCATTTTCACTGCACCAAATCAAGATTTAAGCTCAATTTCCTCCGTGATGGGGCTAGCCCCGTGGTCCCGCCTTGCCTCAGCTTATGTGGACTTATGCTATTGAACTGGTTGGGATATGTGGTAATTGAAAATTGATTAAGGTTTCATTGACAATCAACTCGGCTGTACTTTGTGGTAATCCTCCGTTGGACACCTATTCTCCTCGAACTTGGCAAACCCTATCTCGCTTTTTGTAACCCGGTTCGCGCCTTTGCGGTCATTCTTGCCTTCGATGATTGGTCTCGGTGGTCTCTGTGTTGTTTTGGCTCCGCCTCTGGTTATTTGTCTGTGATGAAACCCTTTGGGTTTCCGCCGGTTCTGTGGTGATATGATGATGGCTCAGCTATACCTTGTCGTTACTGTGTGGGTTTGTCTTTCCGGCTCCAGGTTTTGTTGGTAAGTTGCTATGGTTCCATCGCATGTTCATTTTGTTTTCATGGCTGTAAGAACTATCCGTTGTTTGATTTCATGGATACTGTTTGGTCTGGCCTTCTTGACAAATCTGTGGTTAATGACTATGGTGTAATAATGCTCGGTCCGCTCAGTTCGACAGTTGCACAGGTCGATGGAATTTTAGTTTAGTTCTTCTCCGGCGCTCGGCTCTTTGGACAAGGTATGTCACAGTTCTATGTTAGAATTTCTTTTGCTCTGTTTGCACCGAGACTAACGTTCTGCAGCCCCTCTGTGGACAGGGGTCTCTGTTTCGGGGTTCTGTTGGCCTACTGTTCCGGCACACTGTCAGGTATGATTACTCTCCTATCTCCATACTCAGGGTTTTCATTTACAGGCGTTATGGCTTCAATATCAAAATGCAAGTGTTTTGTTGGAAAGAAACCCTAACCTTCCGCCTTCTATGTCTTTTACAGGTGTGGCCAGCTACCGTATCTTAGCAATGATTCTTGGTCCTGGTCACGGTTATAGTCGCTTGTTGTGTGAAATGTCTGTTTATTTGTTGAGTCTGGACTTTCTGGGTTTGTCAAACCCTTGGCCATAACATAGGAGGGTTTGTGGGTCGGTTGCGACGCTGTTCGGTTACACCTCGATGCACAATTCTATGTAATTTTTTTATGCAGAAAAATACATTGTAATATTAAGTGGTAGATAAACTCATTCGCTGCCAGTTCTGGTTGCTTACCCGGTTAGTGTGGTTGTCTGGTTTGACCCTCTGTGGGTGCTGGTTCTTTCCGCCTCTTGTTCGCTTTCTTCTCTGCCAGTTCGTAGCTCTTTGAATAATGTAAAACACTGTTGATATATTTAAATAAAAATGAAATAGTTACACAGCACTGTACATACATGCTTTTGTTACTGAGGACATATATATGAACAATTTGTTTGCTGTGCACTGAAATAAGATGAAGGAAAATGTATATTTATTATTATATGCTCCGTTGCTGAACCCCTCTGGGTTTTCTTGCTTGCCTTTTTATACAATGTTTTTCAGGCAGTTTGATAAATGCTGGTAGTTATTCAATTACAGTTTTTTTTGCAGTTACTATAGGCATGATTTTCTTTGACTATCAACTAGTTTACTTTGTTTGCCTTTTTACCATAGGGATTCGTTGTTAATCACCTACTGACCCTAACCTACTATTATCGTTTCTAACTAGAACCTATTACAATATTTCAAACATAATGAACAGAAATTAAAATAACAACAGTTAATAATGTAGCTGACCATGAAAGAAAAAAAACAAAAATACAGGAACTTGACAGACTTGCTGTCCGTTCAGTGAATTGTTTCTCATTCCCAATCTTTTTCAGAAACTTTGTTCGCCCTCTCTCGGTCTTCACCCTGTCGACCAGATGCTCCTGCATCAGGCTGCCGGGGTAAAAGAGAACTCATGGCTCCGTCCCATGAGCTCCTCCACCGAGTAGCCAGCCTTCTGAATCTGTGCCTCGTCGAGCCAGGAGCTGTCCTCCATTGGACGGTCCTTCCACTTGACGAGGTAACGCAGATACTCCTTCCTGCGCGTCTTCTTGGCCACCTGGGTGCTGAGGATTCCTTCAATTTCATGGGTCCGGACCGAAGGCAACTGTTTCTTCCAAAGACTGCTCTCTAATTGGGTGTCTCGTTGTGGCTGTACCATCGTATTATCTTCCGCCTGGGCATGATATGGGAATAGGTCTGCCACGTTGAATATAGGTGATATACCTATATCAGGTGGCAACTGAATTTCATATGCATTAGCTGAAAATTTCCGCAGAATTTTGCATGGACCGATTTTCTTGAATTTCAACTTGTTATACGTACCCTTAGGAAACCGTTCCCGGCGCAGATGCGCAAGGACTTCGTCTCCAACATCAAAATGTACCTCTCGCCGCTTTATGTCTGCGTGCTGTTTGTATTTCTGCGTGCTGTCCTGCAATCTTAATTTGACCTTTTCATGAAGTTCGCTCATTGCTTCAGCAAAATCTTCCCCATCTGCACTTCTCCGTTCTAGTTGTCCCAAATCTCGTAGTTCATGTACCCCTCGAGGATACATACCATACAAATCTGAAATGGGCTAAGTCCGGTGCTCCGATTGGGCGAATCGTTATAAGCGAATTCTGCCTGGGCAAGAGCTCGATCCCATAATCGTGAGTTTTCTCCTGTCAAACTTCGTAATAAGTTGCCCAAACTCCTGTTCACCACCTCTGTCTGTCCATCAGTCTGCGGGTGATACGCAGAACTGAAATTTAACTGCGTGCCCAACTTTTTCCACAGGGTGCGCCATAAATGTCCTATGAACTTCACATCCCTGTCTGAAACAATAGTTCTAGGTAAGCCATGTAATCAAACTACTTCTGTAAAGAAGAGGTGTGCCACGTTTGTGGCGTCGCTAGTCTTCCGGCAAGGAATGAAATGAGCCATTTTCGAGAACCTATCCACCACCACCATCACTGAATCATATCCCCACTGCGTTCTAGGCAATCCTAGGACAAAATCAATGTTGACAGAATCCCACGACCTGCTCGGAACAGGTAGGGGTGTGTACAGTCCAGTGTTCTGGATGTGTCCCTTCGCCAGTTGGCAGATTTTACACCTGGTTACATACCTCTGCACGTCCCGGCTCATTTTTGGCTAATAATAAAAATGCCCGAGTTGCTCCAACGTTTTATCGATGCCAAAATGTCCCGCTAGTCTGCCACTGTGTTTCTCTCTTACTAAGTTTTCCCTCATCGAACAGTCTGGAACACATAGTTGTCCTCCTCGAAACAATAATCCTTCCTGTAAATTGAAATCTAGCCATGGGCTTGTATTCCTTAATACGGTATTTTGGCATGCTTCAAAAGCTTCCTTGAAATCCGCGTCCATCTGGTACAAATCCTTCAATTACTCAAATCCCATCACCTGTATGCCACTTTCTTGTAAGAGCAAGGCTCTTCTGCTTAAAGCATCCGCCACTTTGTTGGCTTGCCCACTTATGTGCTTTAACACAAAAGTAAAACTGTGCAAGTATTCCACCCACTTGGCATGTTTATGGTTCAATTTGTGCTGCTGCGTTACATATTGTAATGCTGAATTATCAGAGAACAAGACGAACTCATTGCCTAGTAAGTAGTGCCTCCAATGTTTCAAAGCTTGGACCACTGCATAGAACTCTTTGTCATATGACGAATACTTCTGCCGACTCTCATTTAGTTTTTCACTAAAAAACGCCACTAGTTTGTCCTCTTGACTGAGCACAGTGCCAATAGCTGTCCCGCTTGCATCACAACGAACCTGAAAAGGTTTGCTAAAATCGGGCAGTCTCAAGATCGGCCTCTCCGTTATTTTCCGCTTCAGAAGTTGGAAATTGTTTTCTGCCGCCCTGGTCCAACAAAAAGGTTGGCTGGCCTTTTTGATGGTCTCTAGCATTGGTGCGCAGATCTCACTGAAATTCTTAATGAATTTTCGATAAAAACTTGCTAAACCGTGAAAGCTACGTACCTCAAACAAATTCTTAGGTGATGGCCAACTTATGATTGCTGCAATATTTTCTGGGTCCATCTTTAACTCGTTCTCTACAACTACAAATCCCAGATAGACTAGCTCCTTCTGCAAGAAAGTGCACTTCTTCAAATTTATCAGCAGCTTGTTCTGCTGCAGCTTCTCGAATACCCTTCGAACATGCTGGAGGTGCTCTCTTTTCGTCCTGCTGAAAATTAAAATATCGTCCAGATAGACTATCACGAATTTTCCAATAAATTCCTTTAACATTTCATTCATCAGTCTCATAAAAGTACTCGGAGCGTTACTCAACCCAAATGGCATGACCAGCCATTCATACAGCCCCCCATTTGTTTTGAAGGTTGTTTTCCACTCGTCTCCCTCTCTAATTCTGATATGATGGTACCCACTTTTCAGATCTATTTTTGTAAAATAAGCTGCCCCACTAAGACAGTCCATCATGTCGTCCATTCTGGGCAAGGGAAACCTGTATCGAATCGTAATTTTGTTTATAGCCCGCAAATCGGTACACATTCGCCATTCTCCACCTTTCTTGGGTGCAAGTATTGTTGGTACTGCACAGAGGCTCAGGCTTTCTCTGATTAGTCCCTTATCCAACAACTCCTGCACTTGTTTGCGTACTTCTTCATTGTCCTTCGGATTCATTTTGTACACTGCCTTACTTGGCAAGCTTGATCCTGGTATAAAATCAATGTGATGGCTGATACTCCTTTTGGGAGGCAATTTATTAGGCAACTCATCAGCCGCAATGTCTTGGAATTCTTCCAACAACTCCTGTATTTCTTTAGGCAGTTCTGATTTTTTCAAGTTCAGCAACACTGGCTTCATCCTCCTCACAACTGCAAAATTAACTTCATTTTCCTCTACCTGTTTCACAAACTGTTTTCCTCCAATTAACAGTGCCTTTGTTCCGCTTGATTCTGCTGTGTCTTCCCCTTTGATGGGTACAAGTGTGTGTTTGACCCCATCCTTTGTAAATTTATAACAATTTGTCTTTCCATCGTGTGTCACCTTCCGATCATACTACCATGGTCTTCCAAGCAGTATATGGCACATGTCCATTGGCATAATATCACAGACCACTGTGTCGTGGTACTTGCCAATGTGAAACTCTACCTCGCATTGTTCATCAACCAACAGCTGGTGGCCCTTCTGTAGCCACGACACCTTGTAAGATGTGGGGTGCTTCAGCCGCTTCAACCCCAGCTTTTCCACCATCTCAGTGGCAACCAAGTTATCTGTACTTCCGCCGTCTATTATCAATTTGCAGCACTTCCCATGCGATTTACAGACTGTTCGGAACAACGCTTTCCGCTGTGTTGGTTCAGCCACCTCCTTGGCTGGTTTTAACAGCACTTTATTCAAAATCAAAGCTTCTCCCGTTTCCGCCATGTCTTCCACCTCCTGGGGTTGTGCTTCAGCTTCTTCAGGTTGTGCCATAAGTGTTCCCCTCTGACCTGCCTGTTCAACTTCTGGACATTCAAAGGATCTGTGCCCCCATTTATGGCACCTGTAGCACTAGACACTAGTCCCTCTTCCGCGGCCATTCCCTCGTCCTCTATGATATGACCGACCTCCTCTAGTGCTTTCTCTTTTTTCTGCTGTCCCTGAAGTTTTAGAACTGCTGCCTTCTTCGCTGTTCGTAGCAGTCCTTCCTTTGCCATTCCCTCTCCCTCTCCTGTTATTCTATTTTCGATTGATTTTCTCTTCAGCCTTCACAGCACTCTGAAAGGCTTCTTCAATATTTCGGGGAGAAAGAATACTGATTTCATCCAAGATTTCCATCCTCAATCCATTTACGTACCTTGTTGTTTTTTCTGGGTTATCATTAGTATGACCAGCACGTAAATTCACTCGGTAAAACTCTTCCGTGTACTCCTTGACAGTCATTCCCTTCTGCCTTAAATTCTGTACTCGCCGATATAATTCCACCTGGTAGTCTTTTGGCAGAAATCTGCCCTTCAATTTTGCCACCATCCTTGACCATTGTCGTATCGGCAACTTATTCATTCGTTTTATGTCCGCTTGGACACTGTCCCACCACAACAGGGAGTGTTCCTTTAACTTAGTTGCAGCGAACTTAACTCTTTTATCCTCCCTGACTTCTTCATTTTCGAAATATTTATCTAGTTCGCTTATCCAGTCCAACAGGACATCTGCGGACAGACTGCCATCGTAATTAGAAATCTCTGTTTTGGGTTTGTTGCTGGCTAATAGAACTGAACGCAGCAGTCTCAATTCCGGAGCTTCTTCGTCTAACCCATCTGTAGCAGCTACCGCTTCCTCCTCACTGTCATCTCCAAGTTCCGGGTCTCTTCGCCTACCCGCCTCCACTGCTTCCAAACGAGCTGTAAGAACTCTAACCTGCTCTCTCAATCCTTCATCTGCTCCTCGGCGTCCACCTCTCCCACGTCCTCGTCTTGGTGCTTGCACCTCTGCCATCCTCTTCTATTTCTAAAAAAAAACTGCTCTGATACCACTTGATGGGGCCAACCCACGTGGTCCCACCTTGCCTCAGCTTATGTGGACTTATGCTATTGAACTGGTTGGGATATGTGGTAATTGAAAATTGATTAAGGTTTAATTGACAATCAACTCGGCTGTACTTTGTGGTAATCCTCCGTTGGACACCTGTTCTCCTCGAACTTGGCAAACCCTATCTCGCTTTTTGTTACCCGGTTCGCGCCTTTGCAGTCATTCTTGCCTTCGATGATTGGTCTCGGTGGTCTCTGTGTTTTTTTGGCTCCGCCTCTGGTTATTTGTCTGTGATGAAACCCTTTGGGTTTCCGACGGTTTTGTGGTGATATGATGATGGCTCAGCTATACCTTGTCGTTACTGTGTGGGTTTGTCTATCCGGCTCCGGGTTTTGTTGGTAAGTGGCTATGGTTCCATCGCATGTTCATTTCGTTTTCATGGCTGTAAGAACTATCCGTTGTTTGATTTCGTGGGTACTATCTGGTCTGGCCTTCTTGACAAATCTGTGGTTAATGACTATGGTGTAATAATGCTCGGTCCGCTCAGTTTGACAATTGCACAGGTCGATGGAATTTCAATTTAGTTCTTCTCCGGCGTTCGGCTCTTTGGACAAGGTATGTCACAGTTCTATGCTAGAATTTCTTTTCCTCTGTTTGCACCGAGACTAACGTTCTGCAGCCCCTCTGTGGACAGGGGTCTCTGTTTCGGGGTTCTGTTGGCCTACTGTTCCGGCACACTGTCAGGTATGATTACTCTCCTATCTCCATACTCAGGGTTTTCATTTACAGGCGTTATGGCTTCAATATCAAAATGCAAGGGTTTTGTTGGAAAGAAACCCTGACCTTCCGCCTTCTATGTCTTTTACAGGTGTGGACGGCTCCTGTATCTTAGCAATGGCTTCCGTCGACTCCTTCCAGGTAGTCCTGTTCTTGTTTTACTTTCCTGTAATGATTCTTGGTCCTGGTCACGGTTATAGTCGCTTGTTGTGTGAAATGTCTGTTTATTTGTTGAGTCTGGACATTCTGGGTTTGTCAAACCCTTGGCCGTAACATAGGAGGGTTTGTGGGTCGGTTGCAACGCTGTTCGGTTACACCTCGATGCACAATTCTATGTAATTTTTTTAATGCAGAAAAATACATTGTAATATTAAGTGCTAGATAAACTCATTCGCTGCCAGTTCTGGTTGCTTACCCGGTTAGTGTGGTTGTCTCGTTTGACCCTCTGTGGGTGCTGGTTCTTTCCGCCTCTTGTTCGCTTTCTTCTCTGCCAGTTCATAGCTCTTTGAATACTGTAAAACACTGTTGATATATTTAAATAAAAATGAAATAGTTACACAGCACTATACATACAGGCTTTTGTTACTGAGGACATATATATGAACAATTTGTTTGTTGTGCACTGAAATAAGATGAAGGAAAATGTATATTTATTATTCTCTTGTATATGCTCCATTGCTGAACCCCTCTGGGTTTTCTTGCTTGCCTTTTTATACAATGTTTTTCAGGCAGTTTGATAACTGCTGGTAGTTATCCAATTACAGTTTTTGCAGTTACTATAGGCATGATTTTCTTTGACTATCAACTAGTTTACTTTGTCTGCCTTTTTACCATAGGGATTCGTTGTTAATCACCTACTGACCCTAACCTACTATTATCGTTTCTAACTAGAACCTATTACAATATTTCAAACATAATGAATAGAAATTAAAATAACAGCAGTTAATAATGTAGCTGACCATGAAAGAAAAAAAACAAAAACATAGGAACTTGACAGACTTGCTGTCCGTTCAGTGAACTGTTTCTCATTCCCAATCTTTTTCAGAAACTTTGTTCGCCCTCTCTCGGTCTTCACCCTGTCGACCAGATGTTCCTGCATCAATGTGATCTAAGTTGACAAAAAAAAAGTGTACTTGGTCCAAAAGCAATTATACATTGGAAATTTTTTTAGGAAGCAAAAGCTAGAGAACTTGGGAGATTTCTTTACAGCTATTGAGAACCAACATCGATGCCTACTCAATCCCTTGTAACATTTTACGTTAATATTGTGGATGGTCACATCATAATTAATATCTTCACTGCTCAATCCGTTGCATGTATATTATAACCAATGGTCATGCTTGACATAAGGCTCTAAACCTCCCAATTGTAGCTGAAAATGATCGTCAAGTATGTAATGGACCACTTTCTAACATCTGTATTCACTTTTGGTTATGACATCCATTTTTTCTGTTCATAATCAATCAAAGGTGAATGATTGCACTAGTGTCACTACTTCATATCCTAATGATGTTCCATAAGCATGAAAATCGATGACACACAATAGATTGCTTTCTAAGCTAAGACAACCTTTGTTAAACAATTCATACATAAATTACACAAGATGCTTTGAGATGACGAAAATTGATGTTTGATGGGAAAAAGTAGCTTTTGGTTTCAAGGCTTACAAGCCAGGATATATTTGAATCTTGAAGAGAATGCATAAATGTAAAACAATATATATTTTAAAGACCTGAGCAAGTTTGATATAAAGACAAATGTGTGAGTCAAAAAATAGGTCCATAGTTCACATGAAGAAGTTACCCTGCAGTTCCACTCCAACTCCTTATAATTTCATAAATGAACTTATGATTCTGGTTAAAGTGGAGTTAATTTTTTAAGTAAACTAAAAACTTACAAGGAAACTGAGGAATTCGGCTGTGGGCTTGAAAGTTATCCTACTATAAATCAACTTTTAATTTAACAAAATGACTATACAGTATTACATGAAACGAGTTTTGTTGAAATTAAAGCAAATGTAGACATCCTTATGCAATTGCATCTATAAGGTCATAAAAAGAACAGTTACATTAAAGGTAAAAAGTATTATGGCAGAATCAATCTCTTTTGGAATCTAAATAGTTTGTTTTCTTACATGATAGACAAATCCACAATGCAATTGTTGCAACTCAAGAAGGTATGCACATAACTATGGTACTAAAGTTGGTTTTTTGCTTCTTATATTGTACTAATCAATGCGTTAGCCTCTCTTGTCATTATATTGACCAGGGATTTGAGATAGGGTTATCCATGTCTCTCCTCTCTTTTTTTAATTATAGTTGAGGGCCTCAACAGAGGCATAGATGAAGGAAAAAGAATATGGAATTTAAAGGAGAATCCAGTAGGTAGAAGGTTCCAACTAACCCACCTTTTTTTTTGCTGACAATATTTAACTTTTGGGGATGGATCAAGAAGGGATACTAGATATCTAAGGGAAATCATACATCTTTATTGTATTGTTACAGGTATGTCAATTCCACATAGGAGAAATCCTTCAAATGTTTCCCTACAACTGCGCTGAGTTCAAGGATGGATTCAAATGTTTAGACATTTACATACAACCTAACAAATATGGAAAAAATGTTTGGATTCAACATCCGGCTAAAAAAGTAATTTTATATGCATGACAAGTTCACTGAGGCATTTGTAGTCCTCTATGTAGGAGGTTTTTAGCGAGGTGAAGTTTGTTTGTATAACAAATTTGTCCTTCTACCTATTATTTTAGGTTCATTTGCACTCATCGATCTTTCTCCAGTACCAAAACATATTGATTTTAAAATAATTAGTAAATAATGAACCCAAATTTAGGGATCACAAAGTGTCCATACTCCAAATTTCATAGAGCAACTTAATTGAATAACTTTGCACAACATTACAAGTTCAAATAGGCTCCTTCTAAGAACATTCATGATTTCACATATTTTTGTAAAGGAAATAGTAGAAGTAGCAGATTTCTTTCCCCACCTATTAATTTTAGGTTCTTATGCACTCATGGATCCATCTCAAGTACTAAGCATACGATTTTAAAATAATCTCATATTTCAAGGATCATTGAGTGTCTAAGTGTCACATAACTAGAACTACATCACCTTTATTTTGCACCACATTTAAGATTGAAGCAGACCCTTTGCTAAGGATATTCACCGGTTCCTATGTTTCGGAGAGGAAAATTGTAGATGTAGTAGATTTCTCTTCCCTACCTAGTATTTTAGGTTCATATGCATAGATGAATCTTAGATTTTAAAGAAATAAATGAAACTCAGGTTTAGGTATCAGAGAGCACTAAAACGTCATAGAATCGATGCTATAACACTTGATGTTGCAGTAAAGTACACTGATCCGGATTTAAACAGGAACGCAACAAATTACAGAGATAACCATATACACAAATATGCAGCGGAAATAATACTTCATTTCATTAATGGAAAATACTGAAATATGCTTACAATCAGAAATGGAAATAAACTAGCTAGGGCGATGGTAGCTATCTCTGAGAGGAGATGTGTGGGCTACATGCCTCTGAACTGACTTACAATGAGGCTCGAAGGCCTATTTATTGTTGAGAAACAATGAAAAACCCTTAACATTCCAAAACCTAACCCTAGGAGATGAAACGCCAAACTGTGGGCCCCGTTTGGGGGTAAGTTGGTACATCAACTTCCCGGGGTCGTAACTTTAGCATATGATCTCCGTTTGACGCGTACAATAGCTCATTAGAAAGATCTATTCGAGCACTATCATTGTTGGAACGGCAACACCGGTCCATGTTCCATGGACCCGTGTTGCTCCTGGGATCCCAAAAAACGTCGTTTAGGGCCTCAAAACGGCTCCGGAAGTTCAGGACCCGAAAAACTGCTAAAAATAGTAAGTTGTGCTACAATTAAGGAAACTGAAAATGCTGAGAAAGACAATGGTGGGGGTCCACGTGGACTTGGCAGGTGGCCACCAATATCCACCTGGATCATTCCTCCCCCCTTAGGAAGCAATGGTCCCCATTGCGTTGAGCTCCTCCATGAGATGAGGAAACTTCCGCTGAACCTGTTCCCTGGTGAACCACTTGCCCTGCTGAAGGAGTTGGCCTGCTTTGACAACTCGATACAGTTGGATATTCTGTTGGCGAGTGTTCTTGATCTGTGTGTCCATGATACGATCAGTTGCAGCTTGTTCCATGCAATCTGGATTTAATTCTGTGGGTGTGAGTTGTTCTGCAATGTCGGATGTGTCTAGTAATGGTGGGAAGTATGGCCGAAGGCGGTCCACATTGAATACTGTGTGCAGGCCAAGGAATGGGGGAATGCTGAGCTCAAATGCATTGTCTCCCATAGCCTTAGTAATGGTGTAAGGACCATATCGGAGTGGTCTTAATTTCCGATAGGCTCCAGTTAGGCGTTCCTTTTGCAAATGCAACCAGACTTTGTCGCCCACCTGAAACTTGTGTGGCACCCGATGTTGATCATGTCGCTGCTTGTACTTGGCATTTGATTTTTCAAGAATGTCATGGACCTGCTGGCGAATATGTTGGATGCGCTCAATGAAGCTGGTGGCCTTATCTGTTTCGGACTGGACATGAGCTGAATTCATGTGAGTAGCTGCAAGTGGCATGGCCACATCAATGGGGCCTAGTGGCTGGAATCCCAAACCCACCTGAAAAGGGCTATGGCCAGTGGAGCTGTGAAGAGCTCGGTTGTAGCTGTGCTGAACATAGGGGAGGCTCTCGTCCCATGTGCGTGGATGCTTTGAGTTATACATGC